>CAJNDS010002372.1:404711-464112 GCA_905221605.1 Symbiodinium natans | reverse complement strand
CCCACCCCCCCAACCACCCCCCCACCACCCCCCAACCACCTCCCCCCAAGCCAGGTTGGGGGAGCAATGGCACTTCCTTGCCCGCCCGGCCTCCGCCCACCCCCCCAACATGGCCCCCCTGTCCCCCCCCCTTCCTTCCACCGCACCGCGGCCGCGTATAAAGATTATTAGTGCGCTCGTGAACACAATATACTTTGTATCTGTTCCCGCGAGCGATTTTAAAGACTTATTATGTTGCTCGCGAATGAAGTAAAATATGTGTTCTTGTTCACTCGCGGCATTATCAAATAAACTCGTGAGCCGCGATAGTATAATAAATAAAGTGTAATAGCAGGCGAACAGAGAATATTAATAGGCCGCGTGGAAAAAGAGAACAAAATAATAACAAAATATGCGGGCGTTTGTCTTTCTTTTAGTTCGCCCGCACACAACATTCATGCGTTTCACGCGCGCACTCATTGCATTCGTTTACTCCCTCACGAATTTATCAATCTTCATGATCTTCATCGATTAAATTGGAAAAATCTAGTTCTCCAATTATCATTCGATCTGAAAATAGATATATATATATATACAGAAGATTGATCGTCGTAGATATCGTTCGTATTAATCTTTTTTATTCATTTTGATAGAAATTTACTAAGAATCATGAGTGACGTAGGCATTTTTGAAAAAAGATTCTTTCGATTGAGATTTCGATCGGGATTATTCCTCATCTTTTCTGAAACAGATGAATACTTTTCGATCGGCAGAAAAAATGAAGAACCATGATCTTCGATTGGGAAGATCTTATTTGGTCAGTTGCCAGAAAATCTTGGAATACCTTAGCCCATCATCCCCTCAACTACCCCAAACCCTGAACCCCAAACCCTACACTAAAAACTTAAACCCCCGGCCTCAACTCGAGAGCTCAAGAGAACTGCGTCCGTGGTAAGAGCAGCTGGGCAACTAGGCCTAGGACTGACGGGTTGGTCCAGGGTTGGACTTTTTTGGGGTTCTTTGGGCTTGTAGGGTTTATGGGTTTATATGTTTGTGAATGTATGGTTTCTAGGGCATATAGTGTTTAAGGCTAAGAATTTAGAAGAGTTGACAAAGGGTTGAGAAAGTGCTTATAAGGACCTTGTAAGGAAGGGCGCATATGTGGGTTGGTCAGGGTTGATACGGGCTTAGAAGGACTCAGAAGGGTTGATAAGGATTTAGAATGGTTCGGGGTTGAAAAAAAGGTCAAGGGTGTAGAGGGTTCAGGGTGTAATTAGAACACAGGGTGCTTAAAGGTTTAGACGGGCTTATGAGGGTTTTGAATTGGGCTGTAGGGGTTTTCGCGTTTTAGGGCTTAAGGGTTTCCAGAGCTTGTAGGGTTTAGGGGCTTAGGGTGTTAGGGTTTAAGGGTTGAAGTGCTCTGGGCGCAGGGTCTTAGGGTTAAGGCTTTGCGGAGTGTTTTGGGGTTGAGGCTCGGTGTGGGTGGTTCGGGGTGTAGGTAAGGCCTCGATATTTGAGGTTGAGACTGGAGCCCCTGATCCAGAAAAGAAAACCGAGCCCCAAACCTAAAACAACTCTGAGACCATTCAATATCCATAACACCCTGAAGCCCTGAGACCCTTGTCCTGCAGCCTATAACCTTAACCCTTATAAACCCTAACCCCAAAACCCTATCCTCAACCCTGAGACCCCTAAAGCCCTCAAGGACCATAACCCGCTGAAGGGAAACAAGTCGGCAGCCAAGAGGCCGCATCGGCGGAGCCTTGGCGCCAGATTTTGTTTTTTTTGGGGTGGTCTTGATTGCAGGGCTTAGGGATCTAGGGTTTAGGGTTTAGGGCAAATTAGGGCTTATGGATTTCGGGTTTTGAGCCTAGGTTCAGGGCTTTTTAAAAGGTTATGGTTAAGGGTTCGAGGCCTAGGAGACGGTAACGTTGAGGGTTTAGGTTTGGAATGCAGCGTTTGGTGTTCAGAGCCTGGGATAGCACAGGGTTCCTGTCATACTACGGAGATCCTCAGAACTAGGGCCGGTAGGCAAAAGGACCATCTATAGTCCCGAAAATCCCCCTGCATGTTGCATTCTGAAGCCTGCAGTGCGGCGACAGCACTGATGAAGAAGCCAGGTTACGAGATCCAGGAGCTCAGCCCACAGATGAGACCAGGGAACCTTGAACCCTCAGGATAGGAGTTCATTGTAAACCTTACAGGGAACCTTGAGCCCTCAGGATAGGAGTTCATTTAAACCTTAATTAACTTTTTAACATCAAAACTGTCAGAAGCTGCACGCCGAGCCGCGACGCCCCGATCGCGTAGCGTGGCACTTCGCCTGAGAGGTCGGCCTGGTGGAGCGCAGCGGGGGTTTTAAGGGTTTAGGGTTTAGGGTTTAAGGGTTTAGGGGCTTTTGGTTTGTGTTCATTGTTTTGGGTTTGTGTTTGGCTTTCAGAAATGTTTTAGGGATTGCTTCGAGGGTTCTTGGAGGGATGTGGGGGGTGGGGCGGGTGAGTGATGAGCTTCTGGGGAGTTTAGTACCCTAAGCCTTCCAACCTTCACAAAGCCTGTATGGCCCCTGGTAGACCTTGATAAGCCCTTATACGCCGTGAAGAACAAGGCACCTCATGAGCTCTTCTTATACCCCTTTACAAATCCTAAGCTCTGAAGCCCCAAAACCGCTCTAAACCATACACAAATCTTTGGAAACACCCTATAAACATTTAAAACCCGAAGACCCAACGCGACAACATTTAAAACCCTAAGACCCGAAACCCTCCACACACCCCGAAAACCCGAAACCCCCTAAACCTTGAACCCGTGAACCCTAAAGCTCCCAACCCAGAAACCCTAAACCCTAAACCCTAAACCCTAAACCCTAAACCCTAAACCCACCTCTGCCTTTACAATGATTTCATCCTCCTGGCTCACAGCCACAGGCTCCAGCACCTCGGGGGGAAAAAGGCAGCACATAGGTCCAGGAGGACGTGAAGGGGGTTGTCAAGAAGGGCTCAGGAGGGCTTATAACGGATTTGTAGGCCTTAGGGCTTAGAAGGGTGCGATCGGACGCTGGGGATACCCTGGACCCTGAAACCCTGAACCCTTGGACTAAACCCACCGATGAATAGACTTGACGGGGGAGGGCAGAAGCTCAGAAGAAACCTGCGCCAAAATGAAGTTAAGACTGGGCTCAAGCCTTTCGGGCTTCAGGGTTTAGCGCTTCGGGTCTAGGGGCTCAGGGCTTTGAGTTCAGGCTTTAGGGGGTTCAAGCCCGAGACCTCTCAGTCTCTGAGCATCTGGCACGACAGAAGGGGTTGGCCCAGTGGCTTTCCGACGGAGCGGAGCTCACGACATCCTCGGACGCAGGTTCCCAGCTCATAAGGTTTAGGGCTTAGGATGGTTTAGGGTGGGCTTGAAAGGGGAACCCGGGAGAATCGTCGTCGGCTTCACTCATGATTAGTTCTCCAAATGAGAGTCCCCTTTTGGGCGTGCTCTCTACACCAAAAACGGGTTATGGACCCCTAAAAGAGATAGTGGAGAGAACTGACCAGGTAGATTCTAAACAGAAGCCGATTCTCCGGCGACACACTAGGAAAGGTTCTGCAACAAATTCAAGCCAACTAGAAACGGGCTTCGCAATGATGAGGAGTACTCCTTCTGCGCCCTCGAAACCGTGAGCCTTCTGCAGTTCAAGGTTGAAACTTTGAGGCCTGGGTTCAGCAAGAAGATTGCAACCAGAACCTTAGGCTAGACACAATACCCGCCAGTTGTCCTGTTCCACAAATGGGCAGGCTAGACTCCAGGATTTTGAAGCTGAAACTCCGTTGGGTCTGAGGTAGAGGGTCTTGCAAGCCTGAGGCCCTAAACCCGAAAAAAACCTCAGAGCCCCAAGCCTCGACCCTAAATCCTAATTACAAACCTACACCCTGAACCCTGAACCCTAAACTCTTCTCTCTCTCGCTCTCTCTCTCTCTCTCTCTCTCTCTCTCTCTGGAGACAGAGGACATTGCATTAGGAGTGAAGCAACTCGATCTCTGGGCTCTTGAAAGGGCCTTTGTTTAGCTTCGGGCGCTGCAGGACTTCCAACTTACAACTCCTAGTTAAACCCTATAAGCCCGAAGACCTTACGGCCTTTCGGGTTGCTAAACCCCATAACCCCGCGGGCTTAGGGCCTTTGCGTTTCGGGTTTAGGCTCGCGCTGCTGCTGAAAACCCAACCGACGAGCATCGGCGCCGCCACCGCACTCGACGGTGATGTAGAAGACGAAGCCAGCGAGGATGCCTTCTGTGTCACGTAACGTGCTTTTTTTACGTTTACGAGTACCATGATTCTGATTACAAGCGCAATGACTATGAGTATTGCTACAATATGATTACTATTGTTGCTACTGGTAGTATGATTCTCTTTAGGCATCTGGCACTCCCATCCCTTCGACCACAGGATTTTCTTAGCTGAATCAGAGCTCACTTACCTTCCCTTCAGAATTTCACACAATTTCTCTGCATCCCCAAGTTGCACAGGGGCTTGGGCTTAGGATGCAGGATTGAGTCGAGAGATCGCACGGCAGTCCACCAAGCCGATGCCTAACACAACAATGCACAAACTACCCGACTTAACCTTCAGAACAACCCTAAAACCCTGAAGATCTGCAGCTGTCCTGCTCTGGCCACGGGAAAGCGCAGTGACCGCCGCTGCTTCAGTTCTGGCTCGGCGTCCTTTCGAAAGCGGACTGCTTGGCTACAGCCTTCGGAGTTCGGATTTTAGGGTTCAAGCATCCACCCACAGGCCACTCGGCCACCCCTCTACCCCACAAACAGGACTTCGACAATGGCTCTCGCAAGCCCGCGTGAAAACCCTGAACCTAGCAAGCTTAATGCCCCAAAGCCATGGGCTCTAAAGCATCCCTACAAGACCTTACCCCTCTTAACCCTAACCCCCCCCCCCCCCCAAACCTCTAACACAGACAACTACAAAACAACGAAGCCCGTCTTGTGGTGACTTGAAGTGCAGCAAGTTGCCAGCGGCTCAGGTGTCTCAAGTGTCTTCACATTTTTAGGGATGTGTCCTAAACCCCAACCCTAAGTAAAGCCCTCAAAGCCCTCGTTCTGAAAGCCCCTGAAGCCCTGAGCTGTTTGGGGTTTGGGGTATTTTGTCAAAAGGCGGCCTCCCGCCAAGACAGCTCTTCAAAGACCTGCGGGGTGCTCAGCTGGCAACTTTGCACCTCACGGAGATGTCGGCTTTCGCGTTTATGGGTAGATGGTCTAAATTCGGGTCCCTTGTTGGGTCACCAGAATAGTACGGCCCTTAGAATTACAAAAAGGACCCCCTCGAAAGGGAATTTGGAGTGTAGGGCCTTCAGGGGCTTAAGCGCTCAAGGCTTCGATCGCAGGGTTTAGGGTCCAGCGTCTGGGGTGTTTAGGCTTGTGAGGGCTTAGGCTTGCAAGTTCTGAAGGGTGGCTTTCAAAGCTAAGCCCTAAGCCCCAAAACCCTGTCCACTAAACCCCTAAACCCTATCCACTAAAACCCTACTGAACTCTGATTCAAACTCCTGCTGCCGGGGCACCGGGAGCTGCGGTAGCCGCCAGAAGCGCTCATCAGGTCCTGGTGCCTGCGGCTGGTTTAGGGCCGGTAGGTTGCCTGGGATTTGCAGGGTTTGTAGGGCTTATTTGGGTGGATAGATTTTGTGAGGCTTGTTTATGGGGTTTCCGGGGTTTGGGGCTTATTATATGGCTTTTCTCTTCAACCCCACAACCCCTCCATTACACAAGGAACCTTTACGAGCCTAAATTTCAAGGTGGCCCCCAATCCCTGGAAGGGGGGGTTTCGGCTCCTGAACCCCTGAATGCCCAACAGTGCAGCTGGGGTCCTGGCCAGGAGCAGCGTGCCGCTTTGCTCGCGGTAGGCCGTGAAGTACCTTCCAGCAACAGCAGTCGTTGCGGGGAGCAACCTCCCAAAGTCAAAACCCACTAAAGCCAACTGTAATTGGCCTGTACCCTGAACCTGAAACGCCGAACTGGAAAAACAAGCTAGAATGTGGATAAAGGTTTGAAAAGACCACCGTAAAGCCCTCTAAGCGACCGAACACAATCGCCTCCTGGCGGCTCGCTGCTGGGCATCGTGGCCGGAGCGATCCATGTGGCCGCCCGGGCAGGGATGGACCAGGCGCCTCTCCGTGGATCTTGGGCTCAGGCTTTTAGGCTTCGTGTTCTTGCGGAGGCGCCCTCTGTGGGTGTTGGGTTTGATTTGCACCGAAGGGGTCTTCGGGGCGGCTTTTGGCGGCTTTGGGGGGGGGGGGGGGGGGGGGGGGGGGGGGGGGGGGGGGGGGGGGGGGGGGGGGGGGGGGGGGGGGGGGCGATGTGGAGGCTGGAGGTAGCCCCCTGGATCCCCCAAAGTTCCCCCAAAGTTCACAGGGTTTGAAAGAGGCCGTGGGCTGCTGCCTTCAGCCGCACGCAGATGCCTCCTCCGGGCGTCGCGGAGCGATGGTACCACACCTCGACGGTTTGGGGGGTGATAGGGCTTAATGGCTTAATGTTTAGGTTAAGGGTTGAGGGCCCCTTGGCCTTAACCCTGATATGTTGGGGTCGCTCCAAGTCATGTGCCTTGTCTGGGTACTTGATACCCAGAACAAGGATGGCCTCTAAACCCCGCTGACGAATATTCGTGAATATGATCCTCTTGAACCCAATAAGGGAAATACATATGAAGTATCCCAAGAGCCTACCTAGAGAACAAGGCCCGCTTAAATTAGGGCCCGTCAGGTAGATTTTTCTTAGGTTCTAGAAAGGTCGGACGATTTCCAAGCTTCACTCGCAATGCCATTCTGGAAACAAGCTCTAAGAAGTTCTAAGCTCTACAGGCCCCAAGCCACGAAAAAACCTGAGGATACTCAAACAATGCTGAACCCTAAAGACCCGTGAGCCCTAAACCCCAAACCCAGACCGTCAGCCCTCCAACCCCGAACCCAAAACGCGAAAACCTGCATATCGTAAACTGCACAACCTCCCCCTCAGAAAGGTCTCCCACCCTCGCGGCTGGCGATCTCTCCCAGGATCTCATGCACCACGACATCCACGCGCTCTGGGAGCTGCAGCTCCTGTAGAGGAGGAGTTCGGGTTTGGCGGGGGGGGGGTTGCGTTAGGGTTTCGGATCACAGGGTTTAAGTTTTCGGGGTTTGTAAGGGCTTCGACTGGCTCGTGGTCTGGGCCCTTAAAGGCCTAGACTTTATGCCCTATCAGCCTTTCAGTGTCCCCCCCGCCCCCCCCCTGTCTCTTCGTCAAGCCCCAATGTCTGCAGTCCCCCTGAGCCGGTGGCCCTGGCATCTTAAACCTGCGGTTTCGGGTTTGGGGTTTATTTTCATATGGGGGTATATCGGGTTTAGGGCTTCGGCCAATCTCGAGCCGGAAGCCACCCAGAATTTCCGAGATAACCTTTTCCTTCCGGGTGGGAGGGGGGGGGGACCAACTGTCAGGAGCCCCACCTTGGAGTCGCCCACCAGGACCTGTATTCTGTGGGAGAGACCGGCCGCCTCCTCGGTCTGGACTCAGGTTGTGAGAGGACTGGTTAGGGTTGGGGTTTTGGGGCTTCTATGGTTTATATAGGGGTTCAAGGCTCATAGGGTTCCTGGCTTATGGTTTTACAGGGTGTTTAGGCTTCTATAAACCCTGATCTCGAGGGGGAACTCGTGCCCTCGGCTGTTCCTGTGCTGAGTCGCCGGCAATCCTTTCCGCGGCTCGTGCGGCGGAGCTCTCTGAGATCTCCACCTTCTTGGGTTCATAGGGAGGATCACAGGATTCTAGGGTTTTTGGAGTCGCAGGATGGTTCAAGGCGTTGGGCGTTTAAGGTTTAAAAACAGGGTTTTGTCTTGTAAGTCCTGCAACCCGGAACATACTCCGACAACGCTGTGATCCTGGAGCCCTATAGAAGCCTGAATCTTCTCTAGCCCTAAGCCCAACAACCCGCCAACCCATATATATATATATATATATATCTCTATCTAGCTCTCTATCTCTCTATCTCTCTATCTCTCTATCTCTCTATCTCTCTATCTCTCTATCTCTATCTCTCTATCTCTCTATCTCTCTATCTCTCTATCTCTCTATCTCTCTATCTCTCTATCTCTCTATCTATCTATCTATCTATCTATCTATCTATCTATACATATATACATATACACATATATACATATATACATACGTATATATATATATATATTATACCCTAAACCCTGAAACCCCCAAACCACACAAGCACTAAACCCTCAAAGCAAACCCCTCGCAGGGCCGAGCGGCTGCGTAGACGCGCCGCGCCCCGGCCTCTTTCAGCTCGGAGCTTGAGACGTGCTTTGGGGCGTCAGACGAGCTGTTGGGAGATGGTTTAGGGGTTTAGGGCTTTAACCTTGGTTTAGGGTTTTTAGTGTTTAGGGAGGCTCTTTTAGGGCTTTAGGGTTACTGAAAGTTTGGGGTTTAGCTCTTGGGTGTTGAGGCTCAAACTTTTGGAGGCTTTGGGGTGGTCTTGGAAGGTTTGGGTTCATGGAGGGTGTGGGGCTTTAGGGGCACTTAGGGTTTCAAAAGGATGAAAGGACGGATAAGATGATAAGAGTTCGTGGGAGGTTTAAAGCGACCTTTCTTAACCAGGGTTCAAGCTTGGGGTTGGCAACCCTAAACCCTAAGCCCTAAACCCCATGGGGTTTAGGGCTCATAAAACTCCAGGGCCACAAGCAGGATGGCGGTGGCCTCAGGGCTGAGCCAGCATCCAAACAGCTGCACTCGTTGAGGGTGTAGGGTTTAGGGTATCCATATGGCTGCATGGACTCCTTTTTTGGGGGGGTCCCTGCCCTTGTACTTTGAATACCCAATACAAGGCATTACTTGGAGAACTGGCCGACAAGGGCTTGGGGTGCAGGGGTTAAGCTTGTCCCGCGCATGACATCACAGTCATGACTGACCATCGGCGCCGCCACGCCTGAGCTAAAACCCCTGGACACGAAATCCTATGTGCCCTAAACACCCTGAACCACAAAACCTCCTAAGCCCTGAAGCCTAAATCCCTATATCCTGAACCCTAAACCCGAAACCCTACCCTCTAAACCCGAAACCCTGAATCCCTTCTCTGGCCTCAGCCGCCCGGATGGCCAGCAGCGCAGTGGCGCCTGTACCTGGTGGATGCAAAGAGTTTAGGGCTTAGGGCTGAGAGGGCTTTAGGGTTTAGGGTTTTAGGCTTTGGCATCAGGTTTAGAGGTTCATTGCTTGCGGGGGTTTGGGGCTGCTGATGGTCAGTTCTGACATGAGGTGTGTCTATCTTGGCTTTCCTCGATGAACGAAGCAGCTGAATAGAGCCCTCGCAGGGGCTAGCACGCCCCACACCCTACACCCGAGACTCCAAACCCTGAAATTCCTAAACCCCCAAACCCAAACTCCATACACCCTAGACCAAAAAAATCAAGTCCACAAATACTCAATGTTCTTCAAGCATAAGCCCCCAAAAAAACCTGTTAAAGGCCCCAGGGAGCCCAAGTCCAGAACCAGGCGGTCTGGGCAAAGTGTGTCAATGGCCTGCAGCTCCACAGTTCAAGGCTTCAGGGCTTTCGGGTTCAGGGTTTAAAAGGGTTTAGAGAGTTTAAGAATTCGTGCGGTTAACTTGCAATTCTATTATTAAATTCATTCACGCCGTTCACTTCGTTCACCTGTAATAGTATATTAAAAGTATACGCGCGTGGAAAGATCATTGATGCGCGTAGTTCTGCACGAAATACGAAATAATGCACTCACTTCGCTCGTTTATAATTCTATTTCGTTCATACGTTCACACTTTATTTTCGTGGTCTTCACGCGTCACTGATTAATTCGTTCCTTGTAAGCCCATTAAAATATAGTGTGCTCTTCGTATTATCATGGCTCCAGATGAACGGTACCTTCGGCGTGCTTGGGGTCTTGACCTAGATTTCGGAGCTAGAACCCACTAGTGTGCAAAGTCTTGGGGGTCACGGTTACACCTAGCGGTTCCCTGCACAAGCCTGGAGACGCTAAACCCCGTGGCGGCCTTGTAGAAGGCGGTGGTGCGACTCGCGTCACACTTCATCGCCTCATAGTCGGCAGCTGAGAACCTCAGCTGTCCACTGAACCTCGAACCCAAACTTTAGGTTTCGAAAGAGTTCAGGGTTCAGGGTCTTAGGGTTTAGGGTTTTTAAAGGGTTTCTGTAGAGGGCTTAGGGTTGCGGGCTTACCCAGAGCAATGAGCAGCTGGGTTCCCTGGCAACGCTAGCTTCTTTGGTAGGGATTTTGGGGTTTAGGGGTTTGCAGAAAAGGGTCCCACGAAAACCCCTGAACCCTGAACCCTAATTTTAGGGGGCACCTTGGGAGTAGAGTGTGGGGACCAACCCACTTCCCTCACGTCCATTGAAGTTCAGCGAAGTACGGGCATCTTGCAAGAGTAAGTGGAAAGACAAACGAAAGTTAAAGAACCTCCTCAAAGAGTATTCGCAGGGCCAAAGCGGCCGACAGTTTGATAGTTCTGCTGCGTCGGCATTCCCGGATCAGTTCAACGCCGCACAACTGTTGTGATGTACCTGGAGATTTAGGGTTTAGGGTTTGGGGACAATAATACAAGGGGATAACTATGGGTAATGAGTTCGGCTCCTGTATTCAACCCATGTTCAATTCTGACGCAAAGCCCTAAACCCTTAGCCCTTGAACCCCTGCACCCTGAAGCCTTTTGTTTGACTGCAAGTGGCACAGCAAAGCAGAGGATCGATGGCGCCGCCAAGCACAGCGCGAAGCTGAGCTTCGTCGCGTCCTGCTTGGAACCACCAAGGGCCCCAATGTCGGGGGTTGCCATGAGTATTTTGGGGTATATAGGGACGAGAGTTTGGGAAACTGGCTTTAGGAATGATATAGGGGTGAGCTTGGGGAATAATGATACGGTTGAGGGTTGATGGGGTTCAACCCTGCACCCCCCCCCCCCCCCCCCCCCCCACCCATCCACCACCCCCCCCCCAACCCCACAAAGCTCCAGACGTTGACCCTTGAACAATGGCCCTACACCAGTTCTCCTGCGGGGTCGGCGGCTTGAGCCCAATTCTTGAATGGTTTAATGGTTTAGGGCCAGATGCCTATGGGCTTGAGGGTGACAGGGCTGTAGGGTTGCCCCGCTCAGGAGGAGTGTAGGTCGCAAGGAGTTATTTTCTGACGTCCCTTGCAGAGGCTTCGGGCTTCGGGTTTCGGGGCTTTGGGCTTAGGAATCCGTCCCTGCCTCCTCTGAGCAACCCCGCGACAAGACGAGACCGGTTGTCCAAGAAAGCACCATGCCCCGGTTAACCCCGAGATCTCCCCAAAGCCTCAAAGGAGCACAAGCGGAAAAAGATGTTTCTCCGCACTTTTTAGGGAGGAAACGTGTTCCCCATAGATGGCAGTACCATCCACTACCCTATATAGGCCCTAAGGCCCTAAGGCCCTAAACTTGCGGGGCAGAATCAACTCCGCGGGGAGGGGGAGGTGGGGTCCATGCCGATTCCAGCGCCGTGCCGCCGATGCCTCGTCAGGCGACACTTAGACCCTAAAGTCAAAAACTCCAAGCCAGATCTCGGAATTCCAAACCCCAAAGCCCAAACCCAAAACCCTAGGACGAGGACCACCCAAACCTCAGTTCAACTTCTGGCTGTTGGAAGGCTGGGCAGCTCGGTCTCGGGATGCACGTCTGATTTAGGGTTCAACTTGCACTCCACAAGACCATTGGCTTTTAGAGCCCCGAATTTTATGAGAAGTTCCCTCAAGCCCTGAAGCTGCAGCTGTAAGTCGGGGGGAGTCTAGGGTAGGCTTTGAGGTTGAGAGGGCTCGGATAAGTCAGGCTGGTAAAGGGTGCAGGGTGCCCCTGGAGTCGTGAACATGGGTCGCGGGCTAAGGGTTTAGTTTGGGGATTTGGGGGTTTAGTGTCTAAACCCGTAAAGAAACCCTAAACCCTCTGTAGGAAGGGCAGTTGCAGCAGCCCTCCTAGACCCGAGACTCTAGATTTTCGATGGATTGTTGCATTGAGGGGTGTACGGATTCAAGGGCAACTTACCCTAAGCAACCCTATAAACCCCCGAAGCATCGCGCCTTATAGCCGGCGGCGGCTCGGTGCTGTCCACACATGAGGGGGGGGGGCTCGTCTACATCATTGCCCCTTTGTATTGGACTTTTTCAATTGTGACCCTGCTGTATGATTGCAAGGAGCGGATTGTCCTGGAGACACAAAAAAAAGTCCACAACTTGGATCAACCCCCCATTGGATGCTTCACAAGGTCGCGAGGCAAGGAGTTAAAAACAGCTACTCCAGTTGCTGCAAGGTTCCAACGGTTTCAACCCTGCAAACCCCACACCCTAGACCCTACACCCTAAATCGCAAACCCATGCAAAGCCCCATAATGAACTTCATGCCGGAACTGTGAGCTCTAATGGCCGTTGAGGATGCATGCTTACTTGGTTTCCAGGCTGTGGGGTTTGTAGGCTTTCAAATTTTTCAGGATGTGAGCCTAAAGCCCACAACCCATTCACCATTCGGGCTTGAGGGTGCTACCCCAAACCCTAAACCCGAGCCGCGGCGGGCACTTTTTGCGCGTGCGCCACCGTCAGCGCGAAAGTGGGTTTTACAGAAACACCAGCCTACAGAACATCTTGTCCGAGCAGTTGCCCTTGCTTTCAAACTCCTAAACCTCAAAACCCCTGAATTCAATAACTATCCAAGTGAGTCTTCCTACTGATATCCCACAGGGATTTCTATAGTGCGTTGAGGACGGGTCAAGTCCTTCTGCAAACGGCCCACCTGCCCGGACCAGATGTTCAAAACCGAATGTCTGCGAACAACGCTGTGGCTGTGCCTCCTCGCTGGTTTGTTGGGACCTGTCCTGCCCCCCAAAGCGAGCTCAAGGCCTTGAAAGTGTAGAGCGCATTAGAGCGCCTAGGGTTAAGGACATGGGCTTTTGAAGCCCGATACTTGCACTCTATAGCGCCCCGTTAGGCTCCAGAACAAAATCAGAAGAGGGGAAACGCAAAGAACCCTCATGTATACATGTTGCATTCAACGCATGTCCCTTTTTCGGGCCCCTAAAACCAATAGCCTCAGACCCTTAAACCTGAAGCGCATAACGCCCTTACAGACTTTAAGCCCATAACGCAGGCTTCAAGGCCCCAGCAGTCTCGAATCCGAAGGTCCTACACGATTCTTGTTGGGGGGGGGGGGGAAGAAACAAAAGAACTTCCACTAATCCCGGTACCCTAAAGCCTAAAGCCTAAACCCTATAAACCCTAAACCGGGGGTCTGCTGGTCTTCGTCTCGGGCATGGGAAAGGCAGTACTAGAGGGGCCAGGGGATTCGGGGTTAACCAGGGGGTTTTTCGGGGCTGACCGGAAGATAACAAACGGATAGCTTTTGATTCGGCTGGGCATTTTGAGGCTATTTCAGATGATAGCTGGATAGGGATTTTTCGGGAATCATGTTGGGAATTACTTGGCCCCTGTTTGCCCCTCTTTTACTCTGTAACCAAGAAAACCAGAGGATACCCGTTGATTTTGGTTTAGGGAGGAACGCTGGGGTGGGGGAATACGTATGTGGAGTAGTTCCTACGAAGCACTCACACCCTCAACCCCTAATTCCCAAAACCATAAGCCCTGAAACCCCTACCTAAAGTTCTAAAGCCCCAGAAGCCCCAGAAAGCCAAAACACTGCCAAAACCTTGGACTTCCATGAAGCCCTAGAACCCCGGCAAACACCGTAAAAACCACAAAACAAAAACGCTAAAACCGTAACCTTTAACAAACCAAAACAACTAAAAACCTAAAACCCCAACAAAACCCTAAAAGCCCCAAAGCCACCCCCCCCCCCCCCCCCCCCCCCGCACCCCACCCCCCGCGACCCACCCTGCCCCCGCAACAAAAAAGCACAAACCACAAACACTCAAAGCCCTAAAGCCCCCTAAACAAACCCTAAACCCTAAACCCTACACCCTAAACCCTACACCCTGAACCCTGAACCCTAAACCCGAAACCCTAAACCCTGCAACTCGCCCAGGCAAGCTGACACATCCATGCTGGAAGCGGCTCTGTACAGTGCCTCTTGGCTCCTGGAAACGAGCGCTGAGCCCCACAGTCCCAAGACCAACGAAGCCTTCAACTCCCTAGGTTTAGGGTTTAGGGTTTAGGGTTTAGGGTTTAGGGTTTAGGGTTTAGGGTTTAGGGTTTAGGGTTTAGAGTTTAGGGTTTAGGGTTGAAGGTTGAGGGTTTAGGGTTGGGTAGACTACACACCCTACATTCCCTACATTCCCCAAATTCACTAAGTTCCCTACATCCCTAGATCCCTGAATCCCGATAAAACTCTATATCCCTAGCCCCTCAGAACCCCAAGAACTGGGGCTGAGAGGTGTTCAGGGCTTGCGATTGTTACAGTACATCCGGATACGGCTTCTTTAGATGTGGAAGCTTTATGACGCTTTAGAACCAAGCCCCTATACACCTTTATAAACGGCCCACAAGCCGAAACCCCCAGCTACGTCGCCCCGGCGACTTTGGTACGATGCGCTGCATGGCAACAAGAGGCTCAATACTTCGCACGGGGGCGAATTCAAGAGAAAGGCGCCAAGCCGCACAAGAACACATTGAGTAGTAGGGTTTAGGGCTAAACCCCATAAGCCGCAGCTGGGTCAACATAGGGTTTTGGGTTGAGGGCTGAGGGCCCGAAATGCTCTTACCCAAATTACTACTAGGAACCCCCCCCACAAAAATGGCATTCACTTTAGGAAACCCCAGATTCTAAACAGCACAAAGCCGTTGTCTGCGCGAGCTGCGAAAACTGGGGTTGGGGGGTGGGTCCCTTTCAAGGGGCCGGTTCTTTTTTTCGAGGTGTCCTACTATATTTGAAAGTTCGGAGGTTGTAGGTGTAGGGTACATCTAGGGTTTGAGGGCACAGAGTTGAAGCGGGTTGGGGCACAGGGTTTAAGGCCTTAGGAATTCAAGCCCTCTACAGCAAATTCCAATACGAAACCTTCAGCCTGTATTGGCCTTCGACCCTAAATGGGGTGTTTTGCCTTGGGCTTAGTTAGGGCTTACAGATTTTCATTTCGGGTTTCACATTGCTCGCTCCTCAGAAGGAATTAGGCAATTAGGTGCCTTTTAGTCCCCGATCTAGCTTTAAGGGATTCTAAACCTATCCGAATGTTTCTGGCTAGTACGCTGAGCTATGTTCTACCCATTTTTGTTGCCCGGACCCCCCGGCAACCGGGCCCGATACTACAGAACTGCTTGCTGCTTGCTGCATAGAACCCCTCAATGCTCAAGAGCATTTCACCGCCAGACCCGTTTCCTGGGGGGGGGGGGTTAAAACCCTAAACCCTAGAAACCCTAGGGAGTACTGGGTGCAGGGACCACTTCAAGGACTCTCCAGGATTACGCCTTTCCTCGCCGGATTTCTGAGAATACTGCAGTCCCTCCCAAGAAGGGACCCAGAGTCGGGGTCGTTTGGGCAACAAGGCCCCAGGAAACGCTACAGTTGTTAAGCTAAGTGGGCGCCTCGCTTGCAAAGTGCCCGGGATGTAGGGGTCCATGTGCGCTGTGTTCCTGAAGGCTTCTCGGAGGTTGAGGCTCTGGGATTCGTCTCGCGCCCTGCATTTTCGAGGCAGCACTGAAAATGAACGGATTGACGGAAGGATCGCGTCGCGCAGTTGCCCGGAACCCTCCCGGAAGTTGGCACACGGCAGCCCTTGATTCATACAGTATGGATGCGCATTTAAAAGCGCCACTGCAATGTCGCGATGGTTGCAACAACATCATACATACCCTGCATTTCCGAACCCTATAAGTCTGAACCCCTTCCCCCGAACGCGGAGTGCACGCTGGGCAGCTGCGCTGGCAATATCACCAACCTTCCAAAGCTTGGAAGCAGAAGCCTGGGACACGCCTCCCAGTCCCCTAGTCTAAGCTTTTGGGTTTCGGGTGTAGTGGGTGTAACAAAGGAAGGGTTGAGATACAATCTACACTTTCTGATTCTCGGTCGTGCCCAAACATTGCGAACTTGACTTGCGGTTCTTAGCAGGGAACTCACCGCGTATCCCCTCCCCCACTTCCGAACCCTTTAAGATGTTTTTGAGGGACCCTCCCAACCGCTAAACCCCAAACCCTGCACAGCCTGTAAGCCCCCCAAATGAGTCCCTAAATCCCAAGCCCGCCCCAACTGCTTTTAATCACCTCACCCCCTGCGTGCTGCGGACCCCAGGCCCTGCATTGTATACACAGCAGGAAGCACGGTCAAATGCATGGTTGGGTTCAGGGTATTTAGGTGCCGGTTTGGGTTTAGGTGAGGGTTCGGAGTCTCCCTCCCAAGACATAAGCATAAGCCCACCATGCCCTAAGAAACAATCTTCATCTATCAGAGCATTCTTTCATTTCAAAACAGTGTTCGGGGAAAGGCTGGACTGTGAGTGGTAGTCCACGAGTTCCTTCTTTCGGGGCCTTGGGCTTGAGGTTCCGGGGCTGTGAGCCTGAAAAGCCTTGAGCCCTAAACCCTAAACTAGGCCCTGCCCTGACCTCTTGCTGCGCGGCAGAAGTGTGTAAAGCTGTTCTAAAGACTTCAAGCTCAGAACCCTTAACCCTAAACCCCTAAATCCTGAAGTCTTAAATCCCTAGAGGGTTGAGTCTGCGGGGGCTGCAGGGTTTTGGAGGGGCTTTGTGTGGCAGCTTCATCAACCAACACATGTGCCATCACACATCAGCATACTCTTACCTGACTCCTATAAAAATGCCTATAAATTGAATCACAAATTCAATTTATAGTGTTTATAGGGGGACAGGCGAGTAGGCCCGAAGACGCCGAACATCTCTAAAACCACGGCTTTGGACGGAGGGTTTGGGGCTTTCACCATACACTAGACCGAATTCAAAGTGCTTCCTTGGTTCTTTTTTCTTGGCTGGGCATGTGGCACCATGTCCTCAGCAGACAGCTGCAAGGCAGCGCGGGGGTTTTGGGGCTTTGGGGACACGACGAGGGTGCATCTGCAGACCGCTGCAAGCTCTGAACCCGAAACTCTGAAGAGCTCCACGTGCTCTATGCGGATAGAAACAAAAGGGTGATAGCCATGGTCGTAGGCTATGTACTTGGGGTTGCACGGGCTGAGGAAGATTCTAACACTTACAGAGCGTATCTCTTTCAAACTCAACTGCCCTCAACTGCTCCACTTTCCCGAGTGAGACGCTGGTTGATGAGGGTTTCTCAGTGTTTATGGTGGCTGACGGGGGCCAACCGCCGAGTACTGTTGTTGAAAATGGCCACGGATGGAAAAGCGTCTTTAACGGGGCAAGTCACCTCAGTTTGTCTCCGCAGTGTCTGAAACAAACTACGCCAGGAAAGCAATCGGTACTCTGGATGCGTCATGCCACCTCTCTGCAGCCGCCTGTACCACAAACCACAATCCCCCAAGAACACAAACCCTGAACCTTAGACCCTCAACCTTGAAGCCCCCAACCCCAAGCCACAGCAGGCCCCTAAGTCCCTTATATCGAGTCCTCCTGCGAGGGCTCGGGATTTGGGGTTTTGGGGCCACCTAAGTTTGGACCTGAATGTTCTGGCTCTATTGCACTGGCACCAGACCCTCAAGCCACAAAAAGCCCTGAACTCATTATCCTCAGTTCTACCAACCCCATAAACCCCTCAACTAAACCCTAAGCCCGAAAACAGCCCTCAAGCTCTCTATGAGATTGAGCCCAGTATGCCGTTCGGAGATCAAGCTCTCTATGAGATTGAGCCCAGTATGCCGTTCGGAGACAAACCGGCTGGCCCGGAAAACTTGTTAAATGCATAGGGTTCGGCCAAGTGGACTTGAGTTTTTGGGGATTAGTGTTTTGGGGTTTAGGATTATTTTGGGTTTAGGGGCTCGTTTGGGGATTAGTGTTTTGGCGTTTAGGATTCTTTTGGGTTTTGGGGCTCTTTTGGGGATTAGTGTTTTGGGGTTTAGGATTATTTTTTGGGTTTCGGGTTTCGGGTTTAGGGTTTTGCCTCAGTTTCCCGGGTTCGGGTTTCAAGGTTTAGGGTCCAAGGCTGCAAAACCTGGTGCTTAAGAGCTGTGGTGGGCATCCACCAGCATGAGTGTTTGAAAAAGGTGCCCCCGGAATTTTGGAAACCATACAGCTTCAAGTGTTGAGGCCAGACCTTCTGTTCTCGTGAGCGCGGGTTTCGTGGAGAAAATGATGTAGCTGTGTTGGGGTCGGCCCTTGAAACGGGAACCTTGCATCCTACACTCAAGTGGAGGGGAGGTAGAAAACAAACTTCCAAACTTCTGTGTGATATGTGGGGTTACGCAGGCGCGGAGATTGCCGCTCTCCTGCCAGTCTCCCAGGGTTGGGGTGGGCACATGTGTTTCGCTTGGCCGCTTTCCTTGTTTTAGGTGGTCAATAACAGGGTGTAGGTTTAGTGTTTAAGGCTGAGGGCGCTACCATATACTATACATGTATGTATGTCTGTATGTATGTATGTATCTATGTATGTATGTATGTATGTATGTATGTATGTATGTATGTATGTATGTATGTGTGTATGTATTATGGATAAGATTCTAAATCAACCTCAGCAAGCGGTGGATCCAATAATGATATAGCGGCCCAGAATTGAAAGGGTACTTTTGGGTCGTCTCTTCCGTGTATCTTTCCAATGGCATAGGACTTACAAGGGGATGATGCCTGTCATTGCTTCGGCTCCTGTACCCTAAACCCTAGAACCCTGAACCCGAAAACCCCTAAAACACCCCCCAACGCCTCAAAACCCTAAACCCTAAACCCTAAACCCTAAACCCTAAACCCTAAACCAAATCTGGAGCCCTTCAGTTGCGCAAGAAGGGAATCGAACCGTCAGCTGAACCCCTGCAAAACCACCTGTCCAGCAAGGACGCCAAGTGGAGTCACTCCGAAACACGCAGCCAGTCTGAGGGTTTGGGGTTTAGGCTTTAGGGCTTAGGATTTAGGGTTCAGGGTGAGCTTTTGGGGGGGGGGTTTTATGGTTTAAGGGTTTAAGGGCTTCAGGATTTGGGGTGTTGGGGTCTTCGAAGCCTGGCCTTAGCATCCCCGTCTGTGCAGCCCTGAGAACCATGTATAAGCTCTGCCCGTTTAGGGTTTAGGGCTTAGGGTTTAGGGTTTAGGGTTTAGGTGCCTTTTGTCACTGATCTTCCCCTACTGCTCCCAAACTCGATGAGTACCCTGGGGGTGGGGTTGAGTGGGGGAATGGCTTAGGGGACAGTGGAAGGCTCTGAAGGCAACATCTGCGACAGTTTGACCGGAGTTTGTGGCTTCTGTGAGCCAGCAGGCAAAGCCCTCCAGGCGAATTCGACTGGCAGTCCCAGTACGCACACCCAGAATCTTTGGAGGTTCGAACACCTAACCGAAGACTCTCCACGACGCTCTAAAACGGGGAAGATTTTGTGGGTTTGTCATGGGGTCCCCTACTCTGCACTCCCCGCCCCTCCACCCCCGCCACAACCCAAATCCTAAACCGTAAACCGCTGCCCTAGTCTGGGGGCGCCGTGCACAGGAGGCTTTCTCCCCGCAACCTGAAATCTGAGCTTCCACTGAAGTCATTTTGAGAAGTTTCTGTTGTGGAATATAAGCGGGGTCTGTAAGAGGATAGTAAGTGGGCGTCGGAGGTTTCAAGCATGAGGTTCGGGGTATTGAACCTGGGTCTGTTCAGGTGAGGGTTCAGGGATGTAGGATTTAGAATTTGGGTTTTAGGCCTGCAAGAAGCTTGCCAGCATCCACATGTGTATTACTTTTGTTGTCATGCTACCACTGCGTGTTAAACTTCTATTCGTGATGTTTACATATATACGCATACTTTTCGCTTGAGTTTTAACAATCCGTATCTGCAATGGGTCTAGGTATGCTTATATGCACCTACCTAGAGGCCTGTGCAAAAGACGAATGTGTCCCGAAGTGCTTGTCAGCTCTCATTATTGTTCTTTCCATTGTTTGTGTGGCTCTTGTTGTTGCGGATGGTATTCGTATGAGTGTCGTTGATGCGGTTGATGCTGTTGAGGTTGTCGTTGTGGCTGTGGCTGCTCCCGCTGCTCCCGTTGCTCCTGCTGCTGCTGCTGCTGCTGTTCGGATGATACGCTTAGACGTCAGACTCCTAGATCCCTAGAGGCCCAAGGCCCTTGTCGCCCTCAGCGTGGGGAGAAACCCTACACCCAAAGCCCTTTGTCGACCATGGCCCAGAGTCTGAATCCCCCCCAAAAAAAGATTAAAAAAACCACTCTCGTTCTGCTTGCCCAGCCGCACGACCTTAGAACTCAAGACCTCCAACCCTGAGGCCCTCAAGCCCCCCACACCCCCCCCCGCCCGCGCCTCCAATGCTACATGTTTTCCCTCATCCCTGCGCCCTAAACCCTTGAAACCCTTAAGCCCCTAAACCCCAAACCCTAAACCCTAAACCCTTTCCTAAACCCTAAACCCTAAACCCTAAACCCAAAAAACCCTTTAGGCCCCTAGAAGCCCTCTTGAAGCCTCAAGCCCAGGCGCCCCCGGCCTTTCTACGAGTTGAGCTTCTCCTCGACCAACTTCCAGATGATCGTAAAAAATGTTCCTCCGCTTTTTTGGGAGGGGGCTTCGGGTTTAGGGTTGATAAAGGGTTTAGGGTTTAGGGGTTTTTTTGGGGTTTTGGATTAGGGCTTATATGGTATAGGTTTAGGGGGTTCAAGTGGGTCAAGGAACGTTCCCCCGAGGTTTCAGGTATTTTGGCAATCTCGGGTGCGCGCGATAGATGCCAAAGGGGTTCCGGAGGTGTGGGTCCCTAAACCCTATAAACCCAAAACCCGATACTTCACGAGCTTAAGGTTCCAGGTTGGGATTTCTGTGGCGCAGTCGTTGTAGGAATGTCGCGCATTTGTTCGAAGGCGAGGGCTTGGGGGCTGAGGCATGTGGATGCCAGGCTGAACTGGGGCTGCTGAGGGTCCAGGATGTTGGGTTTAGGACACACGGCGCGCGTGGGTAGAAAGCCCGAGCAGGGGGGTGCCTAGACCCTAAGCTCTAAGCCATTGTTTCTGCTCGGGGGTTTGCCAGGGGTCCTGGTCGCAGAAAGTAAGCCCTGTGCAAGCCGTACCTAAACCGCAAGCCCCATACCCACAACCCCGAAACTCCAAAACCGTAAACCCTAAGCCCTGTGCAAGCCCCACACCCGGAACCTTGCGCCATGAGAGCCCTAAGCAAGTCGATGAGCTTGCTTAGGGGGGCTTGGGTCTTGGCTTTCGGGCTTCGGGGTTTGGGGAGTAGGTTGAGTTGCTAGCCGGCCTGGAGACTAGTCCAACCGCAGCACCCATGAACAGAACCGCAAAGAATCATGGCCCGCCGTGCCTTGCAGAACGTTGACTAGGAGGCGCGTCCTCATTGCGCAAGGCTTGTGGAATCTAAGCTTTCTTGTTCTGAGAAGGGTTTAGGGTTTAGGGAGTGGGGGAAGCAGGTACCTTGCATCCACCGGATATAGCCGTCGAGTGTGCCCAATTCCCTGCTGAGAGCCGCTCAAGACTCCCCTACCAAAGAGCTAGCAAGTCTAAGGCGTGCGAGTTTGGACCTCGCCGTTTCCTTGTACTTTGGGATGCCGAAAGGGCCCAAAGAATTTAGATCAATCCCGAATAGAAGAAGCAGCCCCAGTCAGGATTTGGGTGTATAAAGCCCAGGGTTTGGGAGGAAAAATGAGAACAAAGCTTTCTGGCCCACAGCCCAAACACTGAACGCACACCCTCTCACCCTAACACAACAAGTGAAACGAAACATCTGTTCACACACGAACACACAAGAACGAATTTCTAAACCCTAAACCCTAAACCCTAAACCCTAAACCCTAAACCCTAAACCCTGAAACCCTGAAACCCTGAAACCCTGAAACCCTAAACCCTAAACCCTGAAACCCTGAAACCCTGAAACCCTGAAACCCTGAAACCCTAAACCCTATAAACCCTGCAGAAGAAAGAAGAGAAGCTGGGCTCCCCCGACTCCAAGCCGCGTCCCAGGAGGCCAGTGAGGCCGTCGCCTTGTGGATATTCAGCTAAGGGTTTAGGGTTTAGGGTTTAGGGTTTAGGGTTTAGGGTTTAGGGTTTAGGGTTTAGGGTTTAGGGTTTAGGGTTTAGGGTTTAGGGTTTAGGGTTTAGGGGTTCCGTGGTCCCTTCACATGGGCCCTTAAAAGGGAGGCCCCGTATATGACCCTTATTTACCCCAGACAACCCTAGGGCCCATCAGAACCACCCTTAGAGCTTAGGAGCTTCCTGGTGTTTAGGGGTTTTGGAGGTTTTGAGTTTAGGTTCTTGAGAGTCTTTCTTAGGGTTTAGTTAGGGTTTTTGGGGTCCCTGAGTCCTGAGCCCTTAGAGCCAGACGCCCTAAACTCAAACAACCCTTCATATCCCTAAACCCTACCTCTAAAAACCGAGAACCCCTAACCTGAACCTGAAACAGCTCAGCCCTAGTTTAAGCCGCAAACTGAAGTCTCAACTCAGACAAAGGACGGCTGTAAACGACCCAAGCTCCCTCAAAATGGTGTAGGGTTTAGGGTTTAGGGTTTAGGGTTGCGACAGGTTGCGACAGATTTTCTGGATTTTGCGGGCTCGTCCGAGACGTTCGACAGCTTGCACAGCTAAACAACACAAAGCCTGCAACCCCACGTAGACTCACCCTTGAAGACTTGCCCTGCAAACCTCACAAACAAAAACCCTATCTACACCCAACAGCCCCCAAAAGCCCCTAAACCCTTGAACCTCAAGGCCCGCAACGAATAAGCTAAACAAAACACCCCCAAGTAGCAGCTCTACGACTAAGTTTGCCGAGGCACTTTGAGCCCATGGACGGGCATTGCTGGAAACATGCGTGCGAGGTCCTTCTGTTCGCCCATGAAACTTGGCGATCTCACCATTGCGAAAGTAAGTGTCCGGCGAAATTTCGTTAGCCTCCCTGCGATGCTCTTGGCATCTTGAATACACTCCCGCAGAGCCGTGCAGTCATCGCAGGTAACATGGTCACCAGCCCTGCGGAGCTTTAGCTGGCCATCGCGGATGCGCAAGAACGTGCCCGCTTCTGAGATGGCCTCGCGGTGCGCTCTGTACTCCCATGGTGCGGCTTACGCCTGGGGCCCCCCATGAACCCGGGACCCAAGCTTGGAATGTCTGGATCCGTGTGTCAGCAGACACGCGCCGCTGCATCGTCGCAAAGGGCCCCTAAACCCTGAAGCCGAAGCCCCAAAACCCAAACAAGGCCCCTGGCAACCCTAAAAAACCCTAAGCCTAACAACAAAAAACCATAAGAAGAAAAGCCAAACCCCAAACCCATCAAACCGATTAAACCCCCTAAACCCTAAACCCTAAACCCTAAACCCTAAACCCTAAACCCTAAACCCTAAACCCTAAACCCTAAACCCTAAACCCCCTGAGCACCGGGTTTGGGCTTCCCGGCGCTGGATGATGCGCTGGGCAGCCTCGAGGTATCCCTCGGCCTCCTGTGGGCTTCTGGGGGTTGGTTTAAGGGTATCGGAAACCCTAAACCCTAAACCCTAAACCCTAAACCCTAAACCCTAAACCCTAAACCCTAAACCTCTCTTTTTTGAGGGTTTGTGGTTTGGGTTTGAGGGTTTAGGATATATGGGCTTGAAGGGACTTACTGAAGAGGGGTTTGTTCAAGAGTTGTCAAAGGGCTCAAGAGGCGGTTTGAGGGAAGGAATCAAGGAGGGCGTGGTTGAGCGGTTTAGGGGGTTCAAGGGGTTCGAGTCGAGAGGTTCAAAGGGGCCCATGGTGTAGCTAAGCTGACCAGCCCGGTGAATTGCCGACATGTGCAGCGTCCGAGCTTCCTGGGCCACGGAAGGTGCTGAACGCGCGCTCCAGCCCCGATATCCCCTAAAGCAGGAGAGATCCCGCAAACCCTGAACCCGAAAACCAGCAAGCCCAAGCCGATTTTCTCAGGGCGGCGGCCATCTAAGAGGAGATGCAAACAGTGTACAGTTCTTTCGGAAGGAGGCACCTTAAATCCCCTAAAGCCCTGTGAGGGACTTCAGGGACCATTTAGTAGCTAGCTAATTCCAACAATCCCTAATCAACTAAACCTAATCCCCAAACACAAGCTTCCGACGATCCCTTCGTCCGCCTCGGAACTCTGCCGAATTGTCTTCAAGACGCGGAAAGAGTTGGAAACTGTGTCCTGACAGCAGGCTCGGACTTGACAAGAGTCAAAAGAGGCGTGTCTGTTTAGGTAGCAAAAAAGGAATCTACACACACAGGGTTTGGGAAGGCTAGCCAAAAGGGGTCCATGTACCTACGTCATCTCTAGTTAGCTTCAGGGGCTCAGCTTCGCTGGCTTCGAGGCTTGCTGCATGATTCAGGGTGGACCTGAACCCCCAAACCCTGATTCCTCTAAATGGAGCTTGTAGGGCTTCGGGCTTTAGGCTTTGAAGGAGGGTGCTGGGCCAACGTAAATTAGGGCCATGTTGTCCGCACCGAATTGTTTGGGTCATAGCACTCTGACGTGCGGTTTAGCGTTCAGGGCTTGGGGTAGGTACGCTGGCTCAGGGAAAACTCGTGTTTTGAAGGGCTTTCCTCCGGACCCGTGTTTAGGATGTAGCGAGGGTTTACTGTACCCTGAACTACCGTCGACTCATGGCTGCTTTGCAAAAAAGCATCTGAACCCCCCGGCTGAAAACCCTTTAGAGCTTAGACCCTGTGTCGTAGGTGACTAAAAGGGCGTAGAGAGGGCTTAGGGTCTTATAGGCCTTGTAGACCTCAGCGTTTTGGGAACTAAGCCGGAACCAAAACCCTACTGGGGCCCTGACAGACGAGATGCTGGAGCACATGCCTGGGGATTGATAGAAGACCCTAAATAGACGGGGCCCAACACTTTCCTGACGGCTTTGGGACGGACCTCGAAGTCCGGTAGGCGCCCACAAATCTCAAACATATGAATGTAAATAGACTGGTGCATTCCTTAGCAGTTGTTCGTGACCGTACTCTGCTGCACGATGAGCATCTTCATCTGGCTTTTTGGTTGAGCTTCTTTGCCGGGTCGGGCGGGGGAGGCTGTCTACAGTTCCCTAATTGTTTGTTTCCTGCTGGAAAAAGAGAATGAACTAGCCTTCATTGTGGGTAAGGAAGCCTAATAGGAAACTGCAAGTTGTACAAGGCCCCAAACCCTGAACCCTAGCCCCTAAAATGGCTTAAACCCTAAACAACCCTAAACCCTAAACCCTAACCCCCGAAACCCCCGAAACCCCCTAAACCCCCTAAACCCCCTAAACCCCCAAAACTCCCAAAACTCCCAAAACTCCCAAAACTCCCTAAACTCCCTAAACTCCCTAAACTCCCTAAACCCTAACCCTTGCAGCCCTCAGTGTCTGGCCCATGACACCGGTTCGCACAATTCGCATCATTGGATCTGCCGGAGCCTCGACGAGGCTTAGGACCCTGAACCCTAAACCCCTGAACCCTGAACCCTATACACCCTAAACCCTAAACCCCAAACCCCAAACCCTAAACCCTGATTTCCAGAACTTGTCGCATTAGACGCTCTGAGGGCTCCAAGGCTTCCCGGGAGCAGCTGCCCGACTATCAAGCTCCAGTTTGTGAGGGTTCCCGAAACCGTGAAGCAAGTAAATACAGAAAGAACAAGATATGCATGTGTATATGTGTGTATATATATATATATAATGTGTGTATATATATAATGAATATATATATATATATATATGGCTGTGTGCCGAAACCCCCGGTTGTCGCGGCCCGCGCCCGCGTCCACCTGTTACAGACCTCTGTAACGCCCGGCTTGTTACAGACCTCTGTCACGCGCACGTTCGTATCATGTATATGATATTTTTTTATGATATGATATAATAGTATATATACATATACACATACTAAAACGGGTCTCAGGGCGCATTGGGGTAGGACGATAATGCGTCTATTTGGGGCGCACGTTGCTTACGCAGATGTCGCAATAGACTGTGTTTGGTCTGTCGCGGGTATGTAACGCACTTGTAACGGGGTATGTCGCGCGCCGGGAGGCATGAACACAGATTTTGGGGCATTTCGGGTTTCAGGCTTCGGGGGTGTCTTGCCTAAAGCCTAGAGAGTCCCCCTGTTGAGGACTGAGTGGGGTTGGCCGCGACAAGCAAGACCTGGAACCCTCACAGCTTCTTTTAATTCACGAGCACTTACCCCCCGATAAGCAAGACTTGGAACCACTCCACATACTCAGCTTTTGAGAGTTTAAGTGGGTTTCAAATTCAGGAATACATATATTTGCTTCTTGAAACTCACGAACACTTACCCCCCGATAAGCAAGACTTGGAACCTGAGACAACAGCAAACAGGTCTGTCGCAAAACCCCGGCCATTGATACATACCCTCTGTAACGGGGTATGTCGCGTGTGTGGGCCGCGGCCCTGTTACAAGCAATTAATATTGGCACGCGGCCATATGTGTGTGTGTGTGTGTGTGACCAGCATCGGTGTTCTTGGGGTGCAGGAGTCTAAAAGGGGGAGAGGGGGTCTGCTGCTGCGTTGTAATTCATGTTGCCGGAGATATGTCCGAAACTATATACCATAATCCCCTCAAAGGCAGATGTAGCATCATGATATGGCCCGCAGACCTTACACGCCCTTCGAACCCGATGCATTCCACCCTTCGGTCGTCCCAGGCGGCTGTGGACACTGGACCTTACTCCTTGGGGCGGGCCAACTGCCAGCACGCCGCAGAGGCGTCTGTGATTGTGATTCACCTGCCCCCCCCGCGCCTCCGCACCCAAAATACATGTACCCCAGCTGATTGTTACAGGCCCTACTTGTACAGAGGTCTCGTGCCAGACGTTTGCAGGGTTTGGCCCCCTCAAAACCTCCAGACCTGTAAACCTGCAACCTTAAACACGGACACCCTTCAGAAGCCTTCCGATAAACCCTATCCTGAATAAGCTGCCCTGAAAATCCCCATCCACATCTTGGGCAGGCCAGGTTCACGACCGCCCGCGCGGCCGCGCTGGTGGGATGCTTCTTGGGGGTCTATGACTTAAAGAACAAGGACTGGACTCGGGCGAACAGAAACGAGGGTGCGACAGGACGAAAGCTCGACCCACCCCTTTCCCCTTGGACTCCTAGCACCCCAACAGCCCAATCGCAGACTCCGCCAAGTGTAAAACGGCGTAGACATTAATTTAGCTCGGGGAAATGACTTGTTGGCCAACGAAAGTTCTCGCGCCCTTCTTCCTTTGCCCCTGTCAATTTCTGGCATCGCAGAAGAACCTAGAAGGGTCCGGGTTCGAGTAGTTTAGGGTTTAGGGTTTGGCCCTCTCTGAGTGGAGAGCTGTCCAAGCGCTGTCTAAGGCGTTGAAGACCACGAAGTAGGGATAGTTGCCTCGGGCGCAGGCTTCAGAAACCAGCACTAACCCGAAACCCTGAACTGGAAATTCCTAAACCCTGAACCCCTGAGCCGAAAACTAGAAACCATAAGCCAAGGATACATAACATTACCAGAAGGATACATAACATTACCAGGGTCGGACTTCCTCTAGCTGAGTGCTACCCTAAACCCAAAACCCTAACCCCAAACCCCAAAACCCCAAACCCCAAACCCTAAACCAAACCCTAAACCCAAAACCACTCGACCAAGGGCCCCAGCCGACCCAGTTGCCAGCGAAGTTCGCAATCGCTCCTGCGTAGAGCTCCCCTGGACCTTGAGGTCGGGATTTTATCGTTTAGGGCTTAGGGTTTTGGGTTTAGGGCTTAGGGTTTAGGGCGGTTCGGCTTAGGGTTTCGGGTTTAGGGAACTTAGATTTAGAAGTCCCTCCTAGTACACGTTATGGATTGCAGTCCCCACAGGTCCCCACTCTCGCCAGGGTGCATTTGTATTGGGTTCAGAGAAGGACTTCTCAGCAACTCTGCTTGCATGGGCTTGTCCCAAGCTTTGCAAGCTCGACTGAGAATTTGGGTCAGAACTAACCCAAAGCCCTCTAAACTCCAAACTCTCTGAAGCCTAAACATCGAACCCCTACTTAATCCCAAGCCCGGATTCTACTTATGAACCCAGAACCCTCTAAGCTTCTGAGCCTTAAGCCCCGTAAACCCTAAATTCTATACTTTCGACCCACTATGCCACCATAGGCTGAACCCTTGAGGGTCTAGAATCAATCGACTATGATTCGAGACCCCCTTGTTCTCTCGCCCTAAACCCTAAACCCGAAAGCATGTCAGGGCTTGTTGAGGGGTGGTCTCTTCAGCACCTCTCAGCCCCAGAGCCTATGAGAACCCTAAAACGCCAAAAACACACCAGAGAAAGACTTTCGGTTCGGGCACCCCGGCCGTTCCTCCGGACCCTGCCAAGGAGAAGCTCTAGGCCGTTCTCACCCCGCACCTGCGGCATGACTTGCAGAGTTCAGATTCGGGAGTTTGGGGGTTTAGGTTACGAGCGCCATCAGAGGTCTATAGAGGTTTAGACTCGAGATTCTTGTAAGGGTTGACGTTCAGCGCTCGGGTCGTCACAGAGAGCCCTAGACCCTCAAGCCTCAACCCTGAACCCTAGATTGGCGTTGAGTTTGGAAGCCTGTAGATGCTATACCCCACCACCAAGCCCCGAAGCGGACCCCCGACCCTCGGCGTTTAGCTACAACAACTACCCCCTCTGCTAAATACGCAAGAGGTGATTTTGATCCTGTCGCTTATGCGCCCGTAAAGTATAGACCTCAACAGGCCTGAGTCTGAGCCCCTGCGCACAGAAATCCGGCTCTGCACCTGGTACGTGGTCTTCAGCGTGTCGATCGGCGTCAACGCAATGCGCCACAGGGCTGCTGCCTGGGTTCGAGGTTTGGTGGGGCTTAGGAGTTTTGAGGGTTTGGGGGGGGGAGGGGGGGGGTGTTGAATACGGTTTAAGGGTTTAAGGGTTTATAGTTCCTAAACCCTAAACCCCAAACCCTAAACCCCAGACCCCAAACCCCCAAGCAAGGGTTTGTGGTGTCTAACTAGGGGTTTTCAGGGGTCTTCGAGGCGTCCCTCCTGCTGTCGAGAATTAATCGTTTAGAGCTTCAGTCTTTAAGGGCTTTATGTTGGGGTTTTCGGCCGGTAGGGGCTTGGGTTCTAAGAAATGGTGATGGGGGTTTAGAGTTTCGGGTTTCCGTGTTCCTACCGGATGCACTCGGCAAATCTAGTTTCTTTTAGCCCTGCGTGCCTCAAAGAAGTCACGACAAACACCTGAGACTCAACAAGCTCCCAGCCGTATCATCAACACCATGAAACCCTAAACCCTAAACCCTAAACCCTAAACCTAAACCCTAAACAATCCCAAGCAAGCCCTCAAGCCACAAACCCCCTTCAGCCCTCCCTACCTAAACCCTAAACCCTAAACCCTAAACCCTAAACCCTAAACCCTAAACCCTAAACCCTAAACCCTAAACCCTAAACCCTAAACCCTAAACCCTAAACCCTTAGACCTCAACCGCTTCTTGAGGCCACCGACCGTGGACGCCGCTGCTGTCTTTAAAGGCAGCGGCGCCTGCACACCGACAAGGCTGCTGGAGGGCTCAGGGGTTGGTAGCTTGGCTGCACTTAGGAGGGTAGCTATAAACTAAATTTTTTAGCTGCCTTCTTAAGAAACCCAAGAAACCCAAAAAGGCTAAAGATCTAAAGTTATAGTCAAGTACCACAAAGGTAGTTGGGGGAAGCCAAGACAGTCCGGGAAACTTTAGGATTTAGGGCCTATACGATTGAGAATGCAAGAGAGGGCCCGGCCTTTGTGACTCAATGGGCATTGACCTTAACCCTAAACATATCCCATCCCGAAACACAAGAACCTCAACCATAAAATTTGAAAAACGGAAGACGGGTGCCACAGGGCTGGTAGGTCTGAGGGGGGAAGGCTGAGTTTGAAAAACGTGGCCAGATAAACGGCATCGCGGAAGGCTCCAATCAGAAAGCGGGAAGACTGAGTCAGAAAACGCACTCGGCGTGTTCAGAAAACACACGAGCATCAATCAGAAAAACGCGGGGCAAAAACTCCCCGATCCGAAAACAAGCAGGCGCATTCAACAAAACAGACAGCCTCATTGGGAAACTTCGTGATGCGGTGTTTTTTATTGTTAGCCGCACTATCTTGTCGCGTGTTCGCATTGAAACCAAATCAAGAACTGACACCGGCGTTTTTGTCTGACCGTTTTCTGGTCTAAGCGTTCTTGCGATTGCAGGACCTGGAGATTTCGAAGATCAGCATGCAGATAGGTGATTCTGGCTTCGGGTTTAGGGCTTAGGGAGCCCCTGGGACAAAGTAACCTCTATGACAAACAAAGATGGTGTGGAAAGGGCAATCCACAGCTGCCAGAATAATAAGGCCCCCAGGTAGTGTTGGACTAGGGTTTATAGGGTTTATAGCGTTGAGGCCCGGAGAAAGCACCCAATACCGTGCCTCAGGAAAGTAGAAATCCATCAGAACCAGCACCTGGATTGCATGTGAGAAATGGTTTTTCTAGGGGTTTCGGGTGCTTTGGGGTGGGGGCTTGTGGGGTTTACGGGGTTTGAGGATGTGTAGGGTTGATAATACAGGCCTTGGGCTTCCTCATGATCCAAAACCCCCGGCCAGTTGCAGACAAGAACTCCACACCCTACGGCCCCACATCCTCAACACGCTCAAGCCCTAAATCAGTTTCTACAAAAAGGTGCCCTTCCAAACCCCGAACCCCTAAGCCTAAGCTCATCATTCATCCCAAGACCACGCCAAAAAGCTAAAAACGACCGGCTCGGGCCCCGGCTCCGGCGTTTGCAGCCTCGGGAGGGGGGAGGGGGAGGGAGGGGGCTCGAGATGCTTTGTATGCCTGGCTTGGTATTGGTCGGGGCCGCCGACAGAGAAAGAACGTGAGAAAGAAAGCGAGAAAGAGAGAGCCGCCGAGAAAGACGGAGAGAAGGACAAAAACGAGAGAGAGAGAGAGAGAGGGAGAGAGAGTGAGATAAAGAAGAAGAACCATGAGACAGACAAAGCAGAGACAAAAAGAGGCACGTGAACCCCTGAACCCTACGGGTTTCCTTCAGAACCGGCTGGGCCCCCTGACTGTATCGCCCAAGCGGGAGAGCGGAGCCTGAATAATCGCCAGCTGCCTGGGAGCTTTGGGTTTAGGGCTCAGGGTGTAGGATCTGCGAATTGGGGGGGACTTCGATGCCCAGTATGCTCCCTAAACTTCCTACAAGGAGCCCATGGGTTCCTACCTAGAACCAGCTTCTATAGCTTGCCGGTTCACCAACATGAAGATTCATTTTCTTGCCATGCCGAACGGTAGCTTTCTTCTTACACCATCCTAGCTGGGCCGCACCCAAAAAAAGGGGGTTCAGGGTTATGGTGCCAGGGTCGAGTCAGTGCCCCGCCCCCCCCCCCCCCGACCCCTCCCTCCACCCTGACTTCGTCACAATGGGCACCGGGCACGCCCTGGTACAGCCTGCGGATCCCTCCCTCCTCCCACAGCGAGCCTCGGCAGCGCGGCAAACTTGGATTCAACCCTGTAAACTTTAGCCTCTAAACTCTTAGCCCTCTACTCTACATACCATCCCTAAACCCACTCACTTTTTAAATATCCTCACCCACCTATAGAGCTTAGCCGGCGTGGCCAGTCATAGCTAATTGAGAGTTTGCAGCGTTTACAGCGTTTGGGGGTGTAGGCATCGCTCGACGAGCGCCGGCTGCCCTGACCCACGAACCCCTGAACCTCTAAACCCCTAAACATTGAACCCACGACCCTGCCAGGTCCTGGCTTCGTACCTGGGACCACTTGGGCAAGGTGCCTGAATGCAAAAAACCCTGGTCCCTTCAAACACCAAACCCTAAACACAAAGCCCCAAACCCCAAAAAGCCTAACACTCAAAAGCCCTTGAAATACGTTCAAAACCTTCAAAAATACCAGACCAACGAAAAGCCTTAAAACCCTCAACTCTGCTTTTCGTGGCGCGTCACGGAGCCTAAACGATGCGGGCCCAGTTCCCAAGGCAGGGCTTTTCAGGCTTAGGGCAAAATCAAGTGGATTCAGAAGGTGCGGGGCTAAGCAGGGCCCCCAAGAGTGGGCTAGGGTTTAGGGTTGAGAAGTGCGGATTTTACGCATTCTGAGTGCATTTTGGATTAGAACCCGTCGTGAGCTTTTTGGTGCTTCTTTTCTGGGAGGGCGGTGTTCGTTGCGTTTCAGGGGTTGGGGGCTTGGGGCCTGCGGCTGGGGAATAACAGTTCGGGGTTGAGGGTTCCGGGTTTGGGTTCAGCTAGGGTGCTCAGGATTTCGTACTTGGGCCCGCGTTTTTGAACATTAACGGATGTGGCTGGCAGCCCAATCGAGCGCCGGCCACGAAGCAATCTTTGAAGCTCCAGGAGGCACTGAGTCCAAAACCTCAAACCCCAAACTCCCGCCTCCACGTGTGGAAAGCTCAGCTCTTAGTAGGTGATCTGTCGTTGTTTGTTGATGAGCTCGCGCGCTTGGGAGCATTTGGGCGCAGTCAAGAAGAGTGGCAAAGCCCTCAACCCTCATACTCTAATGCCCAAAAACATAACGCCATGAACCCCAACACCCGAGTACCCCAAACTCCCGAATACCCTGAAACCCTAAACCCTAAACCCTAAACCCTAAACCCTAAACCCTAAACCCTAAACCCTAAACCCTGAACCCAAGGGCCGCCATGTTGGTCAAAGCAACAGGTGCGATGCGAGCTCCAAACCCTGTAGACCCTATCAACCCAAGTCTAAACCCTCAACCCTGAAATTCTTCTTAGAAACTATGAGCCCTCAACCCTAAGCTCAAAATCCTAAAGCCTAGGCCCCCGTAACCCTAATCCGTATAAACCCGATATCGAAACCCGATAAACCCTAAACCCTAAACCCTAAGCCCTAAACCCTAACCCTAAACCCTAACCCTAAACCCTGACCCTAAACCCTAACCCGAAACCCTAAACCCTAGGACTCTATACACCCCATGCCGCATCAACTCGACCCAGTGCCATGGATGAGCTCCACTTTGGGAGCACTTTGATCCACTGAGCTCAGGGAATAAGGCCTTGAGGGAGTTGGGCAATAAAGCTACCCTAAACCCTAACCCTAAACCCCAAATCCTAAACCCTGAAACCTAAACCCTAAACCCTAAACCCTAAACCCCTATCTCTGGCGCTTCAGGAGTTGGCTTTGGATTTCGGTGCTCCCTATAGACTCTAGGCCCTCTAGCCCTGCTCTATACCAGCCTGAGCCCCAAAATCCTTTACATCGCAGTGGGCTCAGGATTAGGGGTTACATAAGGGTTAATAAACGCGCACTTAACCGTCTCACCGGAATGTCAGCCAGCTGCGTCCGGCTCCGGCTCCAAGCCAAAGATAGAGCTGGCCTGCGCCATGGGCTTAGGAAAAAGCCCTAAACCCTAAACCCTAAACCCTAAACCCTAAGTCCTAAACCCTAAACCCGAAACCCTAAACCCCAAGAGAATACACCCTGAAATCGGAGGACCAAGCCGTGAAGACAAGTCCCGCCTCCAGCATCGAGGTGCGCCTGGCGGAGTGCTTCCCTCGAGGCCCAGCTTCCAGCTTCTCAAGGGATTCAGGGCTTAGGGTTTAGGGTTTAGGGTTTAGGGATTCTTCAAGGGCTCTAGGGGTTTTCGGGGGGGGGGGGGGGGGGGGTTTCGGGTTTTCGGGATCTCGGGCTTCAGAGGGCTTCGGGGGGGTTCATGGGCTTTATGGGGCCTTAGGAGGATTTATGGGGGTTTGAGGGTTTCGTGGGTTGCGGGTTTAGGCGTTTAGGGTTTTATGATTTCAGGGCTTAGTTCTTTGCAGGGCGCAAGAGATTAGGGCTTCGCACCCGCCAAGTTGTCGCCTCGCAACTTCAAACCCGAAACCTGTGCTTTGGGGGTTTGGCGGTGGTTGAGTCTGAGAGGGCTTGGGGTTCAACCTTGTCTCTATGTGCGGAAGGCTCTTTGGGCTGGAGAATCAGGGACACACGCTTCAAGTACTGCCTGAGTTTGTTGCTGGTGCAGGCAGACGCTCAGCCATGGCCACACAAAAACCAAAATCCTATACCATCTTACGCCTGCGCATGCAGAATTGCCATCGCTATGCCTCCCAAAACCGCCAAGCCCCCAAAGCCCAAACCCGAAACCCTCCAACAAATGGAATCATGATGTTTCACAAACCCCCACTAAACCCTAAACCCTAAACCCTAAACCCTAAACCCTAAACCCTAAACCCTAAACCCTAAACCCTAAACCCTAAACCCTAAACCCTAAACCCCCCCCTACCCCCTCCCCCACAAAAGAGCAAGAGCCCAACTGCAGGCCGGCCGAGCCGAAAGAGCCGGCCCTGAAAGGCTTCGTCCTGGATCTCCTGCCGATGCATCGCATTGGGGGGGGGGGGGCGTTCTCCAAATTGGGGGGTTTAGGGTTTAGGGTTTAGGGTTTAGGGTTTAGGGTTTAGGGGTATCTCAAATAGTCGGTGCCGTATGAGGAGTACCCAAAATGGGGGGCCATAATTGGGCCACAATTGACCCCAATCCCCCTCGCCGTCGCTGGTTCTTTTTGGAGAGGGTTGTAGGAAGGGTTAAAAACGAAGACAGGGTCCCCAAAGTAATGAGGCAAAGCCAGCAAGCAGGACAAGCCACCAGAGGGTTTCGGGCGCAGGCCCTAAACAACCCACTTAACCCACGCAGCACTAACCCAAACAACTCCGACCTGAAAGCCTAAAACCTAACCATATACCCCTAAATGGAGATTTCCGAGATTGAGGGGTCCCTCATTTTGGCCCGTTTGAGAGGACTTGGGGGGCCCCACTACTATAAACCTTAAACCTTATACCCCTAAGTCCTAAAACCTCTCCACCCCTGGAAGCACCAAACCCCTGAACCCTGAAAGCCCAAATCCCTAAGCCCTACGGCCCCAAAAGCCCAAAACCCCTAACCCTTTAAGAGACACACTGGCAGGTAGCAAGACCTGAAAACTGCAGAACAACAGTCGAAAACTTGATAAACCCCAAACCTTGAACCCTCAACCCAGACCCTTTGATTGTGGGTGGCTCCCAAAACCCCTCTGAAAGCTAAACCCCAAAGCCCAAACCCCAAAACCCCAAAACCCCAAAACCCCAAAACCCCAAAACCCCAAAACCCCAAAACCCCAAAACCCCAAAACCCCAAAACCCCAAACACCAAACCCCAAACCCCACCCAAACCTAAACCCCAAACTTCAAGCCTAAACCCTAAACCCTAAACCCTAAACCCTAAACCCTAAACCCTAAACCCTAAACCCTAAACCCTAAACCCTAAACCCTAAACCCTAAACCCTAGCCCTAAACCCTAAACCCTAAACCCTGAACCCTTTTCGTGCACAGAAGGGCTCCTCCAAGGTTCGCCCCTTGGTCTCCGGCACCGTCACGCGCGTCAGCAGCCAGGCTACCTCCAGCGCAGCTTGCAAGGTTCCCAGGCTTGAGGAACTCAGGGTTTAGGGTTTAGTGCTTAGGGCTTAGGGGGTTTAGGGTTTAGGGTTTAGGGTTTTAGGGTTTTAGGGTTTTGGGGTTTTGGGGGTTTGGGGTTTAGGGTTTTGGTTTTGGGGGGTTTGGGGTTTAGGGTTGTTTAGGCTGGTGTTGGGTTTTATGGGATTTGGGGTGGTGTAGGGTTCATGGGATTTTAGGATGGTTTATCCTGGTGGCACATGAACTGGACAGGCTGGATGATGTCATCACATGCTTTTGCAACGGGAGGCTGGCAGGCAGATGGCGGTTTGTGAGGTCTTTCCTCGTTCCTGTTGAAAAACCCTAAGCCCTAAACTCCCTAAACCCTAAACCCTAAACCCTAAACCCTAAACCCTAAACCCCAAACCCTAAACCCCAAACCAGGGGAATCAAGGGCACTGCTGGGCATCCTGGGCCCTGCTATTGCCCGCCATGTCTGGAAGCCCTACCGGACTCAACCTAGAAACCCAAAACCTCTGCCAATCGAGAATGCACACGAAACAACACACTCTCCCCAAGTGAGAAAACACCCACAATTGGACAATGACGCTGCGAGCCCTTGCCCCCAAACACAACCACGTTGAGTGCTTAGCGTACCCCAGCGGTGCCTGCGCGCTCAATGCGTACATGGACAGGACGGTGAAATGGCCCCTCCGTGGGACGGCTTTGGGCGTGAATCCCAAAACCCTGGCCCTAGACCCTGAACCCTATTCGGCTAGCATCTTTCCTAGACAAGCACTCCGATGCGCTATGAAAGGCGGGGCAAGTGACCAGACCCTTGAAGAAGCTCTCGGGATCTCTGGAGGGATCGAGGCTCAGGGAGCCTTAAACTCAAAAAGGGAGTTGAGAATTACCCCCCTGCCTTGGACACTCCACTCCTCCCTGAAGCTGAAGGACACCCTAAACCCTTTACCCTAAACCCTGTAATATCCCACCCCCACCTGGAGATGAGAAGCGGATGGAACCTGAGGCGGGGGTGGGGCTTTAGGCTTTCAGGGTTTAGGGTTGGACAGGGTTCTATAGGACATATGGGCGGGTCAAAGTCCATCGTAGTTTTCGACGCGTGCTTGACCGAGAACCTGTTGGCGTTTATAAGAGATCCCCGACAGAACGAGAAGGACTCAAGTACAAAGATTTAAGGTCGAAAGTGTATCTACCAAGTACGAGCCCCTAAGCCCTAAACCCTGAGATCGATTACTGAGGCCGCTTCCCGTTTTGGGTACGCAAGATGCTGAGGATGGAGCCTTCGGGTTTAGAGTTCTAGAGTTGCAGGTTGTAGGGATTCCGGTGTAGTCTTTGGTTTAAGGTTCAGGGCTATGTAAGGTTTTGTCCACGGCTGCCTACGTCAACCCCGAACCTAAATCCTATAAACCCTATGACCCTCGAAATCCACAAAAATGCTGCCCAGCTGCTGCACGGACAGCAGGGTGAACGTGGAGAACGTGGCTGCGGCGATAGCACACCCTCTGGCGCGCATGTCCGACCTCAGCTGGGGCTCGCGGAGTCGGAGGGGTTTGCGCGCGTAGCATGGTATAGGGTGGACAAGCTAAATTTTGGTTTGCGAGTATGGAGGATGATGGAGGTCCATGGCATACATCTTGGAGAAGAAAGGAAACGAGGCATCGGATGCAGGAGGCTTGGGCAAAGTGTAGGGTTTGCGCAACAGCACGGCTGGGGCCGCAAGAGCCTCATCACCAACATTTGAAAACGGGGGACCTCGCAGCATGCAACTGCACATCTGGAAGCTCAGGTGAGGACGGATACATCTCTGACGACACGATCCACGTCACGGGCCCGACTGCTCCTTGGTAAATGGCCTGCAGGCATACACGAAACGCAGGCCCCCCAAGCCCAAGCCCCCCCCCCCCCGCCCTGCCACCAATCGAACCCACTGGTGCTGGGGTGTCCATCCCCAAGCAGCAAATCCACATGCCCAGAACAGGGCTCCAAAAAAGACAAACAACAACCCTCATCTGCAATTGAACCATCCTCAGACCTAACCCCAAATTGCCCAAATTCCCTAATAATTCCCTAAACCCCAAACCGCTGACCTGCGAGGCCATCAGGCCGACGCCAGCCAGCGTGGGGCCTGGAGGCACGTCCCAAGCACCAGGGGAGAATAAACGAACACAACCAACAAAGGGCTCAGGGCTTGGCAGAGTTTAGGGTTTAAGTAGGGTGTTGTGTTTAGGGTTTGGGGTTTAGGGTTCAGGGTGTAGGGTGTTGGGGGTTAGGCTGGTAGGCTTAGGGTTAAAGCCACAAGGACACCCCCACAGAGCAGCAACAGCAACCCTAAACCCTAAACCCTAAACCCTAAACCCTAAACCCTAAACCCTGAACCCTAAACCCTGAAACCCTAAACCCTAATCTGGGCGGCCCCTGCTGTGAAGGCCAAGGCCCAGCGCTGCCACACCGTAGCTCGCGGTAACCTCTTCCGGTTGTTGGGGGGCGGGGGGGGGGGGGATTTTAGGGCCCATGGGGGGTTTTTAGGGCTTAGGGTTTTTCAGGGGTTCAGAGTTTAGGAGTTTAAGGTCGGGGGGTTTAGGGTTTAGGGGTTCACGAGCCAGGGTTGAGGGGGGGGCTGGGTAGGGGGTGTCGGGTTTGGGGTTTTGCCTTTGGAGCCTCGGGTTGACGTAGTCATGACACGGTTTCAGGATTGGGGGTCTCTGGTTTGGGTTGAGGACTCCGGATTGATGACTTGCATTTTGCAGGGGTCTGGTTGTCGGGCTTAGTATTTCGGAGCCTGCAGCGTTTACGGCCTAAACACTTGTAGGATTCAAAGTTTTGGGGTTTTAGAGTCCGGGGTCAGCTTGGAGGGGGGGGGGGGGGTTATCAGAAGATTTGGCCCCCCTTCGGGGCAAACCTGAAGCAATCCCTAAACAATCCTCTCAATGGGCCCTAAACCCTAAACCCTAAAAACCCAAGCAACATAAACCCTAGAAACCCTAGAAACCCTGGAAACCCTAGAAACCCTAGAAACCCTAGAAACCCTAGAAACCCTAGAAACCCTAGAAACGCTAGAAACCCTAAAAACCCTAGAAACTCTAGCAACATAAGCCCTAGAAACCCTACAACCCTAGAAACCCCCTAGAAACCCCTAGAAAGCCCTAGAAGCCCTACCTAAAGCCCATAAGAACCCTGAGCCCCGCACCCCGGAGAGGCCGTAGGAGAGCAGCACACGTCGGCCCACCGAGTCGAGCCACAGGAAGCTCGGGAAGGCCATGACCTGAGAGGGGCGGTTTGAACCACCAAAAAAGCACTCAGAGCTTATGTTTTTAATCACCAAAAAAGCGCTCAGGAGCTTAGGTTGGGGGCGGTTTTTGGGGTGTTTTGGGGGGTTGGGGGTGGAGGGTTTTTGGCGTTTGGGGTGTTCAAGGAGCTTAGGTTCAGGGTGTCTAGGTTTTGGGGTGCTTGGGGTTTAGAAGGTGTAGGGCTTAGGTTGTGGAACTGATGCGTTTAGGGCTTGGCAACTCACATGTAGGGTTGCGCTGCAGGATCCTCGCAGGTCTTGTGTTACGTCAGTGCCTGGGCCAGACCGAACAGTATCGACCCTCCCTCGAGGTCTGAAGGAATGGAGTCCTCTTGTGGTTGAGGAATGTCCAGCCATCTCCTTTGCTTCCTCATCCCCCGGCTGCAAGCTTCAAGATTCATCCACTGAAGCCCTGCACCCACTCGCTACTAACGCACCCGAAACACAGGAACACACAGAGATAGGCCATCCCTGGTAACTCGACCCAAGGAAAGAAAAAGCTTGGGCTTCTAGCTTCCCAGGCCCCTCACACACATTTTGTCTGTTATGGGGTGGGAGGGGTTCAGACCCTACTGCCCTGCTGAGCTAGGCACAAGCTTGACGCCATACCTCGCAGCTAGGGTGGATCTGAGACGGCGTGGGGATCTGGGAATCTAATCTAGCGAAAGCTTTGGCATACCAGATTGTTTCCCTGTCTTTTGAACGGATCCGAGGCCATGTGGCCTTTTGGGTCTCTCCCGTCCCAAGCCCTACCGACCCTACCCCTGGATTTGCTGACTTCGCCGCTTGTCTTCGCAAGTGCAGGGCATAAGTTTTCAGGCTTTGAAAGGGAACTTCGGGGCTTCAGGGAACTTAGGTTTTTTCCGCGCACGTGTGGGATGAACTGTGGGGGCTGCCAGTATTGTGCGAACAACAGATCAGAACACCAAGCTTCCCTGACACCCTGGGTCTACACCTTTCAACCATCCCCACTTGCTTCAATAACAAGGAGCTTCTGAGTGAACAAATAAGAGCAGTTCAAACCAATTCGGAAGTGGCAGTACGAGGGTTAGGCTGTCTCTGCCGCGCCGCAAGCTCACCGCCAAGGAAGCTGCGTCCGGGTAGCCGAAGCCCACCATGTGAAACATCCTGAAATCAGGGTTGAAATCTGAAAAGGCAGGTAGGTATCCAGACCCTGAACCCTAAACTCTAAACCCTAAACCATAAACCATAAACCCTAAACTCTGAATCCTATTGAACCCTAAACCCAGCCTGACGCCTAACGCCTAGAGCCAAGTCACAACACCCCATAAGGCCAAGGCGCTGCCCAGCGTAGTTCAGAAGGGCCTCAGAGCCTGCCAGGATGTTTCAGAGGCTTCTAGGAAGTAGGATTTCCGCCTCAATCTGTTTCTCACGAGAATACTCCAAATCACAAGACAAGTGCCACAATGGAAGTCATGGTTGTCTACCGCCGGCTAGCTCCCAAAAGGTTTGAGGATGTTGTTGCTACAGTGCTATTCCAGCTGTCGTTCTTCTTGTTTACCAGTCACTTTGGCTTCTGACCTTCGGCCCACTCTGCTTCAGGCCACTTCAGGGGGCCAGTTGAGAGGATACCAAGGGCGGTTGCAGACAACACCACGGGACGCAAACCCTGGTAATATGCATAGCAAAGGAAAGCTCAGGCACAAATTGGGGCGTGCATAGTTGAGAGGCCTGAGAGTGCAGGCAGCGTGTTGGCCGCGCAGCCGGCGAGGAGGAGGCGCAGATGCACAGGGGACCTGCGACGGGCTAAGGGCTTGGGGAATTGAATTGGTTGCTGAACCTAGATCGTGGGCCTGCTTTGGGTACCCTGAATTTGAAGGCGAACAGGACCCAAATGATGGTACCCAATTTAGGGAAACGGCCGTCATGTGCCGACCAGGGGATGTGAGGTTGAGGGATAAAAGGGCAGCCACACAAAAGGAGCCCTTATTTCAAAAAATGCCTAAAACCTAAACTAGTTTCAGGCATGACATCCGCCACATCCAGAACCAGACTCTCACCCACGTGACTTCCCAAGCCACCCCCCAACTTCACGCGCTGCCCCCCTCTTTAAGCTTACTTGCGAAGTTACCCTTGATGAGCCTTACTTCTGGGAGAAGCTTGGCGGGTGTTCCCAAAAACCGAAACCCTATGATGACAAGGGCGACTGCCCAAAGCCCAGGCGCTTGAAGATCTGCGAGATTGGCAGCTCCTCCTGCCACCACTCCTGGTCTCTTCAAGGGCGGAACCCCGAAATATTCCACCTTGAACCCCCCGAATCCCAAAGTCCTAAACCCTCAACCCTGAAGCCCAAACTCCAAACCCCAAACTCATGAAACCACACGCCCTGAACTGTATAATACCTCTTGACCCCAAACTCAGACCCTGAAACCCCCAACTCTGAACCTCGAAGCCCGGAACCAGGAAGAAGAGCATTCAAACTTCAATCATCAAACCAACCTGTCTTGGGGTTCAGGGTCTTAAGGCATACCTTGCACTTGTAAGGGGCTATGGCCCATCACATCATAACCTAAAACCCAATAAAGCCCAAAGCCCCTTCAACTCCGAGTTCACAGACCAACCCTCGAACCCCTGTATTCCCGAATTCCTCAAACCCCTAAACCCCTAAACCCTAAACGGCCTAAACCCTGAACCCCAAACCCTAAACCCTAGACGCCCTAAACCCTAGACCCTAGACGCCCTAAACCCTAAACTTTAAACCCTAAATCCTAAACCCTAAGCCCTAGACCCTAAACCAACAAAAAAAGAAACAGCTTCCCTTGGATGGCTCCTGGGTGCCCGCGGCGCTGGGGGACCCCGACGCAGATGCGGCGCGGCCGAGGAGGTTCAGCTCAGAGATGTACCTGAAAAAAGCTTTGGGGGTTTAGGGTTTAGGGTTTAGGGTTTGGGGTTTGGGGTTTGGGGTTTGGGGTTTGGGGTTTGGGGTTTAGGGTTTAGGGTTTAGGAGCCCTGAAACCCCAAAACTAAACCCGAAGCCCCGAAAGCCATAAAAAAGCCCAAATTCCTGAACGACCTGGGAGCTCTACCAAGGCAGGGCCTTCGGGATTAGGATTTGACAAGTTCCACCGTTGAGGGGTTTAGGATTTGGGGGTTTTAGCCTTTCGGGGGTTATGGCAAGTTTGAACGGTTGAAGGGTTAAAGGGTTCAGGGCTTTGGGGCTGTTGGGCTTCAGGGTGCCTGGGAGTTCCGCCTTTCAGGTTGCCCGGTCTCACAGGCCTCCTTTGGTTTCAGGGTTCAACTTAAGGGTTTTGTGTTCAGGCGTGCAGGGGTTTCAGTTGAGGGTTTAGGAGGGCCGCGCAAGTAAAGTTAAAAAACTGCGAAGGGCGTTGAAAGCCTTACTGTCCTCACACAAGGGGTTTGTCGTCACTTCCAGCTGCCTGCAACACTGAACAACACTGTGTGAACCGCTTGAAGCAGGAGCTCGCTACTGGAAGCCCCAGTGTCTTCGAAAAGCTCGCTCCTCACTGAACCACGGTTTAGGGTTTAGGGTTTAGGGTTTAGGGTTTAGGGTTTAGGGTTTAGGGTTTAGGGTTTAGGGTTTAGGGTTTAGGGTTTAGGGTTTACCCCTTCAACTCTAGAGCTGCCAGCTCCAGACGACTCTAACGTACAGGCTGCAAAGCAGCCAAAGTCCCTGACCGGAACCTCCAAACACCCTGAACCCTGTTGGCTGCAAAACATCCAAACATCCGCTGCGCCCTATCCATCCCCCCCCCCCCTCCCCCCCAACACAAACAGTCCCATTCCCTAAGCCCCCTGAACCCCAAACCCCACAACCCGAAACGCTAGACGATAAACCCTGAATCCCGAACTTGACGCCGAGCAACGTCCGCTCGATGCCATCCAGCTCCTGTGCCACGAGTCACGAAGCCCAAAAGCTGCCGAACCATACCCCTCCCCCCCCCCGGTCAGGGCTGCTTGCATACCAGCCAAAACAACGCGATCCCTTTGTTTCAATCGCAGGTACAGCTCATCTTCCCCTGCAATAACCTGAAGCATCCAACATTCGATTCGGCGATCTATAGCTCAAATGTCGACAACCTGTTAGAACGCCAAGGCTGCTTTCAGGGCTTCTTTTCGGTTTAGGGCTGCCGCAGATGGATCCTGCAGCATCGCCGCATCTGCGAACTCCAGCCCACGGATCTGGCACATGGTACCTAAGGCGGGCGGTCAGTGTCTGTCCAGATGAGTTCGTAGGTTTCGGCGGCTTAGGGCTGGTTGGGATCGGGAGGGGTGTGTGTTCCAGACGGCCGGCGAAACAGGTATCTGTCACTCCAAAAGAACCCTCAACCCTAAACCCAAAACAAAGAAAACTAATTTGGAGCAACCCCCCAATTACGAGGCTTCAATCAGGGTTCAGGAGTCAAAGATATCCCTTAGGATTGACTTTCGAGCCATGATCGTTTGAGGCCTGTTCGGTTAGGGTTTGGCGTTGAGGAGATTAGGGGTTTGGAGGCCACCCCAATAAACTTAGAGTTTTGATGGGCCGATAGTAACCCGTTCCATGTAAACAATACGAAGATCTATAGAAGAAAGACCGCCCGCAACAGCCTAACCTAGAGAGGGCCCCTCGCACTTGTGTCGCCGCCCGAGTGGCTGAGTGCGTCCCGCCGTGCTGCCTGCGAGCACGTTGGTGCTGTTCTGTGGCGGCTGGGTTTAGGATTTGGGCAAAAAGCCCTGAGTCCTCATCTGCCCTGAACCTTTGGTGGGGAAGGAGGGAATGAGACACCTGCATGGCCCCGGCAGGATGTGCAACCGCGCAGGTCCGAAAGCATAAAATCCAAAGCCAGCCCTCTCCCCCTGAATATCAGTCCCCCCCACCTGCCACCCAACCTCAATTCTACCTTAACCAGGGGGCTAAACATCGCGAGGAGGGGAACTGTCGAACCTGCGACCATGAGTCCCCAGCCCCTTTTAAAGGGCTTAGGGAAGTTTAGAGTTTTGGGTTAGGGTGCAAGGCTTAGGTTCCCACACCCCCAAAACCCTGAACCAAAGGCCTACTAAAGCCCAACACTCTCGCCTCGAGCACTGCCATGAGACGGCGCTGGGCAGCCTTCACAATCGGGTCATCTCTCTCTCTGTCTCTCTGTCTCTGTGGGAGGTTAAGGATCACTTTGGACCCTTCTGGGGTTCCCCGCGATGATAATACGGAACAATGTATTTAGGATGTCCCCAAAGGGACAATGCGTTTAGAGGACTGCCCGCGAAACGACCGCAGCAAAGCTGCTGCGGTCTATGCCATTCGCGTCCCCAGACCACTCCCCTCACTCTCGGATGGCCCTAAGAACTCCCCATCCTTCATCGAAAAAAAGCATGGCAAGATGAGGGCCTATAGAGCCCTAAAAAGCCCTTGTTAAATACTATGCCTTACGCTAAACCCTTAGCCCTCAACCTTTAACCCTACATTAAAAAAAAAACCAAAACCCAACAACTCTTGGGCTTACGGGCTGAGGATAGAACCTCTGGCGACTCGGACCGCTGCTCGTTGGCCGTCCGGGCGGCGCGGCGGTAGATAGACCTGACGGGGTCGAGGGTTCGGAGTTTCTAGGGTTTAGGGTTTGTGGCTTGAGGTGTTTGCGGTCTAAAGCTTACGGGGCTTCGAGGGCTTTTAGCGTTTAGGGTTTACAGCGGTTGATATAGTATAGGGTTTGGAGAGTTTTTCGGATTACAGAAGGGCGGAAAATGCTTGCCGTAGGGCTTTTAGCACCTCGGCAGCAATACGCCACCCAAGCTGCCCCCCTCCCCCCCCCGCACCCCTTCGTCTCAACTCCACACTAAACTCGAACTGCACCCTAAAGCCGCCCAATTCTACAGCATCAGCCCCCCCAAAAGCATCGTCGGGACGCAGCTCAAAACCCCCCGCAAACCTGAAGCAAAGTCCATGTGAGCTCCCCGAGCTCCCCGAGCTCCCCTGAGGCCCTTACCGGGGGGTGTCCGGCATTCGTAGCCTCAGCTCTGGCTCTTAGGGGTCTATAGGGGGGGATATAATCGGGGTTTGGGCTTGAAAGGTTGCGTAGGGCTTTAGGTTGTCGATCATGATACCCAGAACCGTGGATCCCAAACCTCAGAAGCCCCCAAGCAGGGGCCTGGGCTCAGCAGGGGGGGTCCAAGTATGTAAACTTGCGGATCTGTGGCTGGAGGTCCCGGATTAGGGGAAGAAGTATATTATTCGTAAACGGAGCGACCTTTGGAATGGTTGGGGTTTAGGGTTTTGGGGGCGCTGCTTAGGGCTGTTGGGACTCTGAACCTGAACTGATCTTGAGGCGGTTGCAGGAGGATCCCAATACAACTGCCTCTAACTACCCCCACCTGAGTGGCTGATCCACACGATACGCCCTTTCTGGCATCCTGAACCCTATAATATCGGGAATGAACAATCGCAGCGGCCCCATAAAAACGTACAAACAAACTCCTCATAAACCCTCAAAACTCGCCTACACCTCCCTCCCCTCTGCCAAAAAGCATGGTCAGGACCGCCAGCAGGCCCAACGGTGACGCGAGGCCCCAGGTCGTGCGCCTTCTCTCTCGCGAAAGCTTTGAGGGTTTTCAAGGGTTGCAAGCGTGTTCTTTTTCTGATTTAATGCGCTAAGGAGGTCATGGCTAAGGCCGCCCTACCTCCTCTGCCAAGGAACCCTATTTGAACCCACGCTTCAAGCCCGAGGCAACCCGAAATCCCACTTGGAGCCGTCAAATGCTGGGGTTGGGTCTTGCCGGGTTTCAGGCCTCAACCCTGGCGAGGCCTATGCCCCAGGAAAGGGGAAATGTGCTTTCATTGTGAGATGGGCATGCTTATTTCTTAAGGTGCAGGGTTTACTCATCCTAAAGTGGCTATTTTGTGGTGATTCCGGGCCTCAGTCATCGCGAGTAAACCCTGGACCCTTTATGCTTGGTAGGGTTTACCACAGCCCTACAAACCCTGAACCCTGACACCTACACAGTAGAAACTAAATCTCATAGGCCCCATTAGCCCGTAAACCCCAAACACGACTCTCCGTTGCAGACGAGGCACCACCCCCCTTTGAGCCGAAGGAAGTGCTGTCCTCAAGACTCGCGACTTGCGGAGGAAGCCAAGAACTCATAAACCCAAAACCTCAAAAACCACTAAACCTCAAAAACCCGAAGCCTCATCAGCCCTAAACTCTAGAGCCCTGTATCCCTAAACCCGAAGACATGTCAAACACTCAACTCTGAAGCTCTCTACCACTGCCACCAGAAACCCTAAAGCTCGCAAGCCCTGCATGCTAAAACCCTATCCCTACGTCAACCCCGCAGCTCAAAAGCAAGAAAACCCAAACCTTCAACAACTGCATCAAATCCCGAAGCCTAGAGGCCACATCCGTCTATGTGGTTCACACTGTCGGGCTCATAGAAGGCTCACGAGGGGGTGGTGGGGGGGGGGGGAGGGAGGGAAGGGGAGGGGAGGGGAGGGGGCTACCGTTTAGGCTTGGGGTTGGTCACGGTAATTCGAGCTGAATTTGGGTTTGTAGGGTTTTAACACTTTATGCCATAAACCGCAAAAACGGATTCCAAAAAGGGTCCAAAACGGGCTCCAAAATTCGCGGTTGGGCCTCGATTCCCAACGAAGTCCAGAAGGTTCCCAAACGGTTCAAAAACGCATTTTCTAGCTTCCAGCCAAGCCTCACAGCAAAAAAAACAAGATGCAAGCTTATCGGGCTTAGTTAGGGTTTACTTAGGGAGTGGGTTTGACTAGGCCCTACACATGCGACTTAATGGCAGAAGCCCTAAGCCCTAAGCCCGAAGCCCTAAGCCCTAGGCCCTAAGCCTTAAAAACCCTAAGCCTTAAAAACCCTAAGCCTTAAAAACCCTAAACCTCAAAAACCCTAAACCTCAAAAACCCTAAACCCCAAACCCCCAAACCCCCAAACCCCCAAACCCCCAAACCCCTAAACCCCTAAGCCCTGGCCAGCAGTCAGGGAACCTACCAAAGCTCCCACAAAGGCGCCGGACACAAACGTCGTCTCCTCCAGAGAATGAGATTGCAGGGTGTGGGATGCAGGAACCGTGCACGCCTTGAAGCCCTAAACTTGAAGTCTTGAAGCTCTGCTATTAAGTATGGAGGAAATGATGCTTCCCCATATTTAGTCTCCTCCAGATTAAATAAAATCTGTCCAACATCGAGTAGGTTGTAAGCTTGAAACCTAAAACCCTGAAGCCCGGAAGGTTAAGCCAGGAAACCGGAAACTTTTAAGCAATCTGGGATTCACTGACTTGGGACAATGAGACCCTGAGAGCTCAGAGAGATTAGGGGGACTCTCCTAGAGTTTAGATGATTCTGGATGCGAATCTTGACTGGCTGCACTCCAGCCAAACCAGATCTCAATGTGGGCTTGGGATCTGGGCATGCGAATTTTAAGACCTACAACTTATATGGTTTGGAGCGCCAAGATCATGATCTCCGTCCAGTGTACGAGTTTGTTGCAGTACCTGCCAGGTTGAAGACCTTTTGGGGGCTTGCAGGGTTTAGGGTTGATGGGGTACAGGAGTTTTGGCTTAAGGACATAGACCTTCGGGATCAGGGTTTAGTGATTCCGTGACTGGGGCTGCAGTGGCGCAGCTGTCAAGCCCTAAACCTGAAACTCACCCCGAAGAGCATGGGATTTTTGGGCTTCGGGCCTAGGGATTTTACGGTGACCGTGTCGAACAGGAACTTGGTTTCTCCTGCACCGCGATGGCGCCACCTGTCGGTTGGGCCCAACCAACTCAGACACCTAAGCAATCTAAGCAACACCTATAAGTCCTAAGTTCAACCCTCAACATCGACCCTGAAGGCTCAAGACTTCTTCAATCTCTGCAGGTTCGGAGTTTAGGGGCCTTGCGGGCAAGGGGGGTTTGGAGTGGAGGGAGTGCGGGTTGTGTGAATTACAAGCCTATGCCCCTAAGCTACTTCTGAGGCATTTTGAATTCCCTACACTTCACAAGTCACAAGCTACCTTTATGCCAACTTTGCGAACCAGTTCAAAGCCTGATGCCCATGCACTTGCTGGGATCCCTCCCCTTCTCTCTCTCTCTCTCTGACTCTCTCTCTCTCTTTTTTGGTTTTCTCTCTCTCTCTCTCTCGTTATCTTTATTTTTCTTTCTCTTTCTCTCTCTTTCTTTCTCTTTCTGGCATTCTCTCTCATTCTCTCTCTCTCTCTCTCTCGCTCTCTCTCTCTCAATCTCTCTCTCTCTCTCTCTCTCTTTCTCTCAACTGTTGCCCAAAATGCTCTGCTCCCTGGTACGGTTCAGCATGTGATGTGATCCACCCCAATTAGGTTCCCCTGACCCAAGCCCTAATGTGTATGGTTTTTTGGGTACCTCAATTGTCATGGTCACAGTAGAAGTGGAGCCCATAAGTTCGTGCACTGAACATCCTGGCCTCGAAGCTTCTTTGTAAGGTCCTTTGCCATTTGCTCACCCAAACTCAAAACCCTGAACGCTTTACTTTTTTTTCAAACCCTAGACTAAAAGCCCAATTCTGAAGCCGCAAAAGATTCAGAACCCCCGCGAGCCACCCTAACCCCTAAACCCTTTTCTCTAAACCCTCTTAGCAGCTATGGGCTTAGGGTTTAGGGTTTAAGGGTTTAGGTTTTTGGGGACCCCTGTGGGAACCTGCCTCGCGCATTGGGGGGCGCAATTTCGCTGATGTACTGCGACACGGCCACGCCGTTGAGTCCAAGACCGAAGCCGTTGATCAAGCCTCAGCACATCAAGGGCTCCAGGGTTGTAGCCCTCAACCCTAAACCCTAAACCCTAAACCCTAAACCCTAAACCCTAAACCCTAACCCTTGAAACCCCAAACCCTAAACCCTTAAAACCCCTTGTTCCCCCTGAGTTGACATGCGCGACCACTCAAAACCGAAAACCGAGCGGCGACCCAGGATGAGGACCCAAAGTTGCGGAGCCATGGCCGTCAGGAGGCTTCCGATGGCCTGCTTGGTTAAACAGTTTAGGGCTTTAGTAACTTCAGAGGTTTGAGGGTTTTGGGCTTTTTTGTTCGGGTGCTGTAGGATGTTTAGGGTTGCGGGCGTACTTGCGTTGCATGCTGGAAAGACGTTTGTGCTTTTAAGGCCCTAAACCCTACACCCTAAACCGATTGGAGCCGATTGGGAGTGCTTAAGAAGGCTGAGGGCGATGGTGTCGACTTTCTATTCCCCTGGTTGCAGCGGTCTTTGGATTTTAGATCTATTTTTGTGCTTTTGTTTGGGGTGGGGGGGGGACTCGGGCTTTTGGGGATTTCGGGAGAGAGCGGGCGGGAGGGAGAGCTCCGTTTTCATCCCCAAACACGCCCAATAAGGTCAAAACCCAGAAAAAGGAGAAAGCTGCGGTGGATGCGGGATTTGTTTGCGTAGCCTGCCGTTCCAGGGGTATGAACGGTTAGACTGCAGGTATGGAGGCTTTAGGAATCTCAGGGTTTAGGGCCAAGCTTAGGGCTCTGAGGTTTATGGTATCATTCTGACATTTAAGCGCCAAACAAAGGTACGAGCTTGAAAGAATGAAAGCTTCTGTGCAATTGTCTCGCGCAAAACATGAAAGAGAATGAATCAAGGAGAGGCTTAAACACAGTCTGCAAGACCCAAGTCTTATGCTTTAAGGAGTCATCCTCAAATAAACGGGGGTCCGGGACCTGGATTTGGGGTTTTGGGGAGTTGTGTTATCCAGGCGAACCATCACAAATGAAGGAAGCTACCCCAAATCCTAAACCCTAAACCCTAAATCCTAAACCCTAAACCCCGGGAACCCCCAAACCGAGCCAGGCCAGGGCTGAATGCGCGCCTCTGATTGCAAGCCCCAAGCTTTACATCAGTCCCGAGCAGATCGCCCCGAGGTTGTACCCCTCAAGAAAGGCTTATGGTTTAGGGCGTTAGGGCTTTAGGGCTTTAGGGCTTTAGGGCTTAGGGCTTAGGGCTTAGGGTTTAGGGTTTAGGGGTTGAAGGTTTTAAGGTTTTGAGGTGCTTTAGGGGTTTAAGGGGTTTAAGGCTTTATAAGCTTTGCGGGTTTAGGGCCCAAACCTCCACTCCCCCTTCATTCTGCGGAAGCGCCTCAAAAATGCCAGCCACAATCAGAGCCTTGGGCAGTCGTGGCAATCCGAGTCCCCCCTGAACCAAAAAACCCGAAACCCAGCCAACCTGGACTCGAGGGCCCATATAGAGCCCCGAATCCTGAAACCCAAGAGCCTGGTTTTATCTGCAGGGCTTGGGGGCGTTTTGAATTTTCAAGGTTTAGGCTAGGCTTCCAGGTTTACGGCGTTGGGGGCGTTTTTGGGGTTCTAGGCTCGCAATCGCATTCTCGTAGTCCTTTCTGACTTCGACCCAGGCACTAGCCGTGGCGTGGGCATGTAGTAGCCTCAGCTGGAAGGCTCCCCAAAATGGGGGGTCGATCTTGCGTATTATGTATGTATTGGTAGTACTTGTGTACTATTACTGCACATTGTAAGTAGCAAATATTTGGGAGGAGGGATCCGTCGTTTATACATTCTTGGGCGGGCATTATCAGGAACCCTCAAAACCCCCTGCCCACGCATGGCAGTACAGCAATAGCCATAAAGCCATAAAGGACCAACAAAAGTCCCCAAACACCAACTGCAGATGCAAGAGCCGCAGGCTCGCCCGCTCTTTCCAATCAGCTTCAGAAGGAGTACACCACGATTCTGGCTTTTGGGTTGTAAGGATTGTTTGTACGCCCACAAAAGATGTGAACTTTGGGCCCATCACATTACATCACATTATGACAGATCTTCGGGCGGGGGCTTGCAAAGGGGTACTGAAGAAGCAGGGATTTTTTTTTTTGAGGGGGGGGCACTGCACACCCCTGAACCTTGCGGGCTTCGGAGTTTCAGGGCATCATAGCGGCTTACCTCGCTGAGCGAAAACTGGAAACTAAACCCTAGACCTCTATCCCCTCGGCGTTAAGCCCGTCTAAAGCCTCCCTAGAAACCCCTTGAAAGCCCCCCCCCCCCCCCCCAACACCCCCTAAAACATCCCCCCAAACCCTAAACCCCAAACCCCAAACCCCAAACCCTAAACCCCTAACCCTAAACCCTAAACCCCGAAGCCCCTTCAAGCCCAAGGCGCCGCAGAGGTTGCCGCCGATGTTCGACATCCAAGCCGAGGCCACGATCTCAGGTAGGGTTTAGGGTTTAGGGTTTAGGATTCAGGGTTCAGGGTTCAGGGTTTAGGGTTTGGGGTTTAGGGGTTAGAGTGATTAAGGCTTTTGGGACCTCAGGGTTTTGCAAGGGTTTACTCGGACCTCAGGAATTTAAGGATTTTGGGGGGTTTTTAGGGCTTAGGTTTTGGGGTTTTCGGCTTTCGGGTTTGGGATCTTAGGATTTCAGGGTTTTAGGGTTCTGTGGTTTAGGGTATGTACCGTTTTTGAGGGGTTTGATGGGCGTTTGGGTTTACTGGTTTCAGGGAAACTTTAGGGATGGTTTTAAGGGCCTTCGGGATAAAAAAAAATGTAGGCTCTTGTGGGTTTTGAGGTTGCAGTTTCTTTTTTTTTGGGGAGGGGGGGTCAGGGTTTACGTTCCAAAACATGTTGTAGGCTTTAATAAGAAGCTTCGAAGTTCAGTCCGGCAGGCCCATCCCTGCAGGAGCGGCCCCAATCTGCCGTGAATCTTCAGACCTGCCAGCTTTGCAGGGCGTGATGCGTTGGAACTTAAAGGGCCTAGTAAGGGCTTAGGGTTTATGACAGTTATAGGGTTCTGGGACCCTGAACTCTAAACTCTCAACTTTAAACTCGAAAAAGCTTAGGGTTTAGAGCTTTGGGGCCATGGCGACGTTGTAGTTCCCGAGGCTGGTGAGTCGCGGAGCACCAGCGTTTCAGAACTGCGCGATGCCAGCCCGAAACCAGAGACTCTGGACCAAACCCACAACCGGATCCCTGAACTCCAAACTCTCAACCCTGTACCCGAAACCCCACACCCCAAACCCCTACCCCCCGCCACCTAAACTCTAAACCCTATACCCGAAAGTTCTGAAACAGATCCGCAATGGCCTCTACCTCAAGAGTTGAAAAGCTTAGGGTTTAGGGTTTAGGTCCCTGAAAGGCCTCGCAGCGTCACAAGATTCTGCAGCGCGCCGCTGGCGGCGCCGTGGTCGTAGCCACCCAGGGCAGCCGAGAGGCCTCTTGATACGTTTGCTTCTTAACATGTGTTTGACCGCAGCAATTCTTGTCACTACTGGCATTATTCCTGCTGCTAGGACGAGTATTGTCATGATGTGTGCTGCTTCCTTTGGAAGGGTGTTAGGGTCTGCAGAGGCCGTTACGGCCAATGAAAGGATGTTGGTTCGAAGCGCTGTGGGGCTTATAGCCGCTACCGCTGAGGGCAGGAGTGGCCCTAAACCCTGAACCCTCAACCCAAAACCCTAAACCGTGTAATCCTCAAGCGTGTTGTGCCGCTACCCGCCGCGGATTTTGATGAATCCCACAGAAAGCTCCCTGTGAAAAGGCTCCTACCCAGCTTGCGTAGAGCTGACTCCCTGGAATCTTGAGAACCCTTCGCATGTTCAGAATATGGGGCAGCCTGGGGTTAAGGTTTAATTTTGGCATCCGGCCAGGGACGCGGAACCCCTTCTCCCCCCCACCCCACCCACAGCCCTCCAAAAAAAAACCTTGAACCCCAAGCCCTCAACCCCCCCCCCCCCCCCCCCCCCGTTCTGGCCTATGATGAGGCAGTTTGCAAAGAGGATGGGCGTAAAGTTCTGTGAGTCGACGGCGTCGGCCGTCCCTCGAGATGTACATGGGTCTTAGGGTGTAAGGATTCGGGTCTAGGGGTTTAGGGGGCGTAGCCGACAATATACTCCTGGCTTCCACGCATCGAGGGCTCAGACTTACATTTGTTAAAGGCTCGGCTGTGCAGGGTAGACCGGTTCAACCTTTCAATCATCCCCCAAGATGCATGGTTTGGTCATGAAGCAGGCTTTGAAACAAACACATACATCAGCAGGAAGAAAGTTTTGTCGCACTGGCATATCATGCGTTGGCGCAGGACTCGGAACACAAGCGAGTCTGTGGGGGAACGGGGTTAACAAGCACACGTTAGCAGAACTGCCCCTGGTCCGATTCGACGAACGTTCGTCCTCTCAATCCTAAACTGTTAGCGCTTAGGGTTTAGGATATAGGGCAGAGCATTTCAAGATGGGAACCCGGGTTTGGTGACTGGATTCATGAAACAAGGCCCAAATAAGGCTCCTTTCAAGCCTTGTGGGCTGCTTGGCGGGAGTGAGTGGCTGACTCCGGTAGAGGGGTGAACGCTGGGCACGAACGACCCCAAGCCCTCTGTAAAGTTCAAAACGCCCTACGTCAGCCAAACCCTACAACCCCTAACACCGCAAGAGTAAAGCCTGAAAACCCCAAACCAACAACCTCACGCCCAAAACCCTAATCCCTAAACTCTAAACCTTATAAATCCCCAAACTTTAAACCTTATAAATCCCTAAATTCTAAACCTCATAAATCCCTGAGCTCTAAACCTTACAAACCCCTCAAATAGACCCCTAAAGCCCCCCGCCTTGTGCAGTCTCCGCCTCGGCGCCCCCCAAGAGGCGGCCGCCGTAGCGGCGGAGGAAGGCATCCTGAAAGTGGGAGACTGGGGTTTAGGGTTTAGGGTTTAGGGTTTAGGGTTCATAGGTAGTTATATACTTCTTGGGCTTGTAGTACCTCGGGGGGGGATTCTGGGCTTGGGCTGGTCTAAGGTCGTGCATTCTGAGGATGTTTGCTTTTGGTGATTTCCGTGGGTGGCCTTCAATGGTTGTTTGACTATGCCTCCGCTCACGTGCAGTCAGCAGACCCTGGGGGTTGAAATGCCCTTAAGCGTACGTTCCCAAGGCTCGGCGGGCTCTGATTCTCAGGGCTTTGGGGCCCAAAGCCTGAAACCTGACTCCTCAACACTTGACCATCCCTAACATGAAAAGTCGAGGCCCGAAACTCCCCAAAACGATCCCTAACACCCAAACCCAAGCCCCAAAGGATCCGAATGCCACGTTCGTTCCAAGAAATCCCTGACCAGTGCCTCCGTTTCCGTCGCGCAGACCTGAGGAGCGGCTCGTTTGGGGTTCAGAGTTTGGGGCTTAAGTCTGCATAACAAGACACCCCTAAACCCAAAACCGAAAAGATGCCTAAGCCCAAACCATCACGAGTCCCTCATCCCTAAACCCTAGTATCCCCACATCCTGATGTTAAGACCGGCACCTTCGAAATGCTCGAAGGCTTTTCAGTGCTGTAGGCGGCGTGCAGGCTCGAGACCTGCACGCGTCACGACGAATCATGGCTGCAGGGTCTTGGGCTTTTGGGCTTTTGGGGTGTCAGGGCTTGGGGTTTTGGGGTTTGGGGCTTTGGGGTTTAAGGGTTTGTTTAAAGGTTTGGGGTCTGACAGATCACAGCTGGTGTCTTAGGCCACGCACGAAGATTGAAACTCTGAAGGGCTCTGGGCAAGGTGCCCAAAACCGAATGCCTTTAGACCCCTATCCCTGAAACCCTACCGGCCTACATCAAAGCCCAAGAACGAAAAACCGAGACGTGCTCAGGTTGCGGGCGTCATCAGAGACTCAGGGCAACAGCTCTCAAGCTTCTAGCTCAACAACGGCCTACAGGCCGACTTTGCCCTTCAGCCCATGGACCTCGTTTAGGGTTTAGGGTTTCCGGTGCTAGTATCCCGCCCCCCACCCGCCCGCAGTAGTATCTCATCAACCTTCCTGTTTCGAATTCTTCTGCCTCACCACTAGCAACGGAAACCCTTTGATACAGGAGCCAAGATAAAAGCTACCCAAATAAATCGATTTTCGCTCACGCCTCAACCCCACACCACCCTGAACCCTAAACCCTAAACCCTAAACCCTACCCTAAGCATGAAGTCCTAAAGCCCGAAGCCCCCAAGTTGCCTGTGCTCTGGGCGCAGCCTTGGGCGCTGATGCCAGGAAGTCAGAACCACAGCATCCGCGGCGTCCTCAGGCCCGGGTTGATCCAGCATGTTGGGTTTTGGGTTTTGTCCCATACATGTGTACATCTATATCCAACTTAGTGCAAGCTTCCTCAAACTCTAGGGCCCAAGGAAGTTAGAGGGCTCAAAGAAGTTAGCAGTTTATAGACTATGGAGCCAAAAGGGGGGGGGGGGCTTCTCGAGTAAGATGCCGAAAGATGAAGGCCCAGGAGCTTGCACGGACCTGTGCGGGCCGCGTCGGCGCCAAGAACAGCGTGCCGCGGCAGCGGCTGGGTCTGGCCAGAAGGTTCCCGGGAAGGGGGGTGGAGGGGGAGGGATGATGAGGTACCTCGTTCCTTCATTAGTTCCCTATTACGAGCTAGTAAGGCAAGAATGCGCCCAAATGACCCAAGGCCCAAGCACGTGCTTTTGCAGCCCAGACACGGGGCTTAATGCCTTGAAGTGGTATGAAAAGGAATCCACTGCTGTTGCAGAGACCCACAACAAAAGGCTTGTACTTTAGATCGACCACATGAAGTGGTTCAACAAGTCGCGACGAACACCCAAAACACATCATCGTGCTGTCATTGAGTTCTTTCGTGTGGGCCCACCGCCCAACATGCATATCAGGTTCGAGGTCGGGCGGCTTGTGGATGACGCTTGGGGGACCATCCCTAAACCCTAAACCCTAAACCCTAAACCCTGAACCCTGAACCCCAAACCCTAAACCCTAAACCCTGTGACTATGCATTGCGATGCGGACTTTTCCAGCGCAGGAGGCGTGCTGGCAACAATCGGGCCATGTCTTTGGGCCTTGAGTCGCCCCAAACCGAGAAAACATCCGAAAGCTAAGTGCCCACAGCCCTGACTAAATGCATGCAGTATGCAAGCCAGAGCCCCCATTTTAACAGCCTACGTTCATCGATGCTTCTATACCCTTAATGTGGTTCGATGGCACCGCCACAGGCTCTGTCCGTCCCAACTCGAACCCCTACATTCTCAACCGTAACCCCCTGTAGAAACCCCCAAGGCCTCAACCCTAACCTTAAAACTCTAGACTCTCTGCACCAGCTGTTGCTGGGCACAGCTGGCCAACAGCTCGAAGTCACAACGTCGCAGCAGGCGGGCATACAAGCACACCTGGGCTCTCCCCAAAAGGGAGTCAGGGCACTACTGGGCATCCTAAGCTACTAGAGGTGAAAGTCCCAAGCACTAGAAGGATTGGCGACGGGGTTCCGAAACATGCTCTTCGCATGAGGGGGTGAGGAGTCGCAAGTTCTAAACAGCCCGTTTGCGAACCACTGAACCCAAGCCTAAACCTTTACTTATGACAACTAAGCCCTGAACCATGGCCAAGAGGCTGTGACCAGCATCCCAAGGACGCCGGCCACCCAGATTCCAGAAACCTTGGAAAGGGGGTTCGGCCTTCGGGGCTTTCAGGCTTTTCAGGGGTTTAGGGTTTAGTTTGCATTCGCCTTTGCATTGTCTGGGGCTTCGGCCTTCTGCTCGGGCTGCTCGGACTTCCCGGGCTGCACACTGAGGGTGGGCTTGGGTGGATGGGTTTCGTAGGCGTATAGTTTCGAGTTCAGGGCTTGAAACGGTTTGGGGGGGGGTTCGAGTTTAGGGTTGAAGGTGTGTGCAACCCTAGGCCCTATAAACCATAAACAGTCTAAGGGGCGGCTTCCCCCCTCCTCCTCATGCCAAGTGGCCCCCATGTGGAGGGAGATGGCGAGTACCTTGGCTTCGCCTAAGAGTTGCCCCACGATGGAAGCATGACTACCTAGGTTGGCCTTCTTAAAAACCCCCGGGAAAATGTTCTCTTAAATGGGTGTTTAGGGTGAAGGGGTCCTTTTTAAGAGCAGGAAGGCAAGAACAGAAAACTCCCCAAGATCCCACCTGGTTTGCCTGTTGGGCTTCGGGCTTGCAGTGTCGGGCAGAGGAGCTTTAGGGCCATCCGCGGGGGAAGCAAAAGAGCACAGCCTTCGGGCTTCAGTGACTTCAGTGGGCGCCATAAATCTCAGGGCCCGTTTGATGACAGGCACCTAAACTCTGAACCCCAAAAAGGACCCTAATTTCGGGAAGCTACCACATGGAGGAAGGTGTGGAGCCGTACGTACCGCGAGTGTCTTTGCCTCCGGCTGTGCAGATTCCGAAATCCTGAAGGATGGATGCCCTGCTGCAAACAGGGCACATATGCCCCGCCGAGACGCACCACCACCATGGACACCAGCTTCACCTGAGAGGTCGGCATGGAGGGGATGGGGGGGGGGGGGTTCTTCAGTAGTTCTTTGAACCACCCTCTTTGAGCCGAAACGTCGCACCCTTTCTGCAGGTCTCGCCAAAGCCTCCATACCAATCCACCAAGATAGGTACAGACAATGCCTGGCACAGTACCCTCCCGACATCCGAAACTTGCAAAAGTGTGTGCAGCACCCCTCCGTCCCGGATTGCAGGCTTACGGAGTTTGCTGCGCCTGAAAACCACGCTGTGCTTCGGGGGCCTGGAGCAACCCCGGCAGCCCCTGGGACTCCTGAAACCCCCCGTACCTCTTGCTAATGCTGTACTTCTTGCCGATGCCCTAAACCCTTAAAGCCCTGAACGCTAAACCCTTCAACCCTTACACCTGAAACTCTAAGCCCTTAACTAATACACCCTACACCCTGAAACCCGAAACCCCGAAACCCTGAAACCCTAAATCCTTGCATAGAAAGCCGAACTCTCCTAGATCCTTAAACCCCTCCAGCCCTGAACCTGACATTGAAACCCTGTCCAAATCCCACACCCTTAAACCCTAAACTCATAAACCTGACATAAGACCCTCAGCTCTACACCCTATTTCCCGAAAAAACCCTTAAGCCTCCAACAAGTCACTTGTGAAGCCCCACGCTGGAGACCCAGGCCTGGCGAGCACCGAGCCCGGAACCGCCAGGAGTTGAGATTTGGCTTTGGGTTTCAATAGGGTCAAGAAGGTTTGGGGATGATGAAGGCGACTACAGATTGGCATGAAACTGCCATGAGATTCAAGGAGTTGAAGGGGCTGAAGGTCTCGGGCTTTTGGTTGGTTTAGCTTAGGGTTGGAGAGCTTAAAAGCTTCAACCCTTCAGCCCCAACAAAGATTTGGTTTCACCTGCAAACTTACAAATTGCTGAAACTGTCTAAGCACACAAGCCCAAAATCGCAAACGCCCCTAAGTCTATGACGGGCTTGGGGTTTGGGCCGTAGGTGGGTTTAGGGTCTCAGCACCAAGAGCAAGTTGCAAGAACCATGCACCTCAACCGCACAACACAGCCCCAACCCACCCACTTGACCATTTCCCCTTCGCCCCAAAAAGCCTTAAGTAAGCCCAAAGCCCTGAAAGCCCTGAAAGCCCCTTAAGACCGCTAGAGCCCCAACCCCTAGAGCTCCTAAAGCCCCAACCCTAAAACCCCCAAAACCCCTAAAGCCCCAACCCTGAAACCCCTCGAGCCCCCAACCCTAAAACCCCTCGAAAGCCCCCAAAGCCCCACCCCTAACCCTGAAACCGCCAACAGGGCCCCCAAAGCCTAAAGCCCTAAGCTCTCCGCCTATGAGGCCGCCCTCCAGGACGGTTTGCAAGCCGTCAAAGAACTGGAAAACAACTGCGCCAGGGGCTCCCGGGCGAAGCTCGAGCTTGGCTTTGTGGCTTAGGGCTTAGGAAGACAGGGTTTAGGCTGCAGGGTTTAGGGATAGAGGGTTTAGGGTCCAGGATTTTGTCATATGGGGTTTAGGGTTCAGAGTTTTGGGTTGAGGTGGGATTGACCCGCCTAGGATGACGATGAGGACGTTCATGGTCTCGACCACCTCAAGGGAGGAGGAATCCTACACTCCCTCGTTTTTGTGTTTAGATTCATAAACCTCTAAACTGCCTAAGTCTCTAAACCTCCTCAGTACCCTAAACCCCAAGCCGCTAAGCTCTGAAGCCCCAGCGGCTGCGTCATCGGTGCTGAAGACGCGAGCTGCGGCCCCACGGAAGAGGCACAGCAGCAGTCCGAGGAGAAGGCAGATCCTTGGACTGGCATGTAGGGTTGGTGAGTTTAGGGCATATACGGGTCTCTGAGCTTTGGGGTTTAGGGTTTGGGGGGTTTAGGGTTTGGGGTTGAGGATTGCGTCAGGTGAGGGCTTGTACTGGCCGTGAAGGAAAAGGATGTAGTGCTTAGTAGGGTTTGCCTAGGATCCACATGATCTACACCGAGCAACTGAGTGCAGGGTTTGCGGGGATGTACCTAACCCCGAAAGACTACATCCTCCCCTAAGCCCCTGACCCTAAACCCGAAACCCTAAACCCTAAACGTCCTACTAATTCAAGAAGTCTAAACCCGGCCAGGCGTCCCAAGGATGAGTGCCGCCGCAGCTTTCAAGCTGCTGCGGGCCTCTCTGCTGTGACCTGTCGGGAATCTGACTGTTCGGTTTGTGGTTTAGGTTGTTTAGGAGTCAGCGTCTAGGGTTTAGGGTTTATGGCTTAGTGCTGACAGAGGGATTCAGGGTGCTTGAGGAGCTTGAGGGGTTGAGACTTGAATTCTAAACCCTAAACCCTAAACCCCAAACCCCAAACCCCAAACACATCATCACCAAACTGGAAGCATGATATGCCACACATGCTGATTAAAGCATCAGCCGTCACACTTATATTGATCGCATTGACTTCAAGTCCGTGTCAACCCCAACCCCCAACCCCCAACCCCCAACCCCCAACCCCCAACCCCCAAACCCCAAACCCCAAACCCCAAACCCTAAACCCTGCCCCCCCCCCCGCCCCCCCAAATGTCTGCGACCTGCACCAATGGCATGGCCCA
>CAJNDS010002372.1:219711-399711 GCA_905221605.1 Symbiodinium natans | reverse complement strand
TACCAGGCTTTTAGTCAGGACTACAAGATACGTCGTCGAACGATACACCCACGCGTATGTTTTTGGATCCAACGATGGGACGTATCACTGACATTCAGGGGATTGTAGGCTTCAAAACGAGGGTTCGGGCTTAGGGTCTAGGGTTTGGATGCGTTTAGGATCCTTTAGGGTTTAGGGTAGGCGATAGGCTGTTGAGTTTCGCTACCCTGGGGTCAAGTCGCTTCAGTGCCCGCAAGAAGAGGCGGGTGGCGCAGGACAGGAAGTGGATGGGCATCACGAAGATGGTCCCCCGCACCTCAGCTTCTTTACGATTATTACTATCTGGAAAAAATGAATCTAATAAAGATACTGCCATATCGTGATCATCATCTGCAACTTTTGTAGATTTTGACATGTTTTGTAATTGTCTAAATGTTTTTCTCTTTTCATTTGACCAAATCGACCAAACTTACGATTCATATTTTTTTCTTTTTTCCGGGGGGGGGGGGGCTTTAGGGCTGAGGGTTCATTCATGACTTATACAGGGCTTAGGCCTGAACCCTGAGCCCTAAAGCGCAAAGCCAATCTGAGCTTTTCAATCAGTGCTCCTTTGGGCTTAGGGTTGGTTTCTTTGGTACAGGGTTTAGGGCTTAGGGCTTAGGGCTTAAAGTTTAAGGTCTATAGAGTTTAGGGTTTACGTAGTTCGAGTCTAGGGTTGAGGGTTTAGGGATTGAACCTGAAATCCCAAAGCCCCCGGTTTTGGGGGTTCAGGGCTTTATGGTTTAGGACTCAGAGGTTTAGAGGATGAGGGTTTAGGTCTATAGGATATGTTGAGGTTAAACACAAACCGGGCAAAAATTCCAGAAGGAAGCCCCATTAAGGGGCTGTCATCTCAGTTCTAAATGACGGGGTTCATGGATTTTGGACAGTTTGGGGAGGGCTTGACCCAATCCTGACCGAGTCAGGCAGCATACTCTCCAGCATCGCGAGCCGAACGCTGATTGATGCCCACAGCCTACACAGCTAGGGTTCGGGGCTTCGAGCTCAGGGGTTTCCAGTAGGTTACGTAGCCCCCATACAGCAGTTCTCCTTAAGACCGCTGAATATGATTAAGCCATTCTTCCTGTGTGCCTATCCCAAGGTCTGTATGAGGTTTCAGAAGTCAGTAATCTTCAAAGCTTGTCGTGGATGGCTTCAGTTCAGCAGATGGATGCACAATGTTACATGTTGTAACTGAAAAGAAGAATTCGGGTTCTGTGTCACACCTCTACAACTCCGAAGCAGGCTGCTTCCCATCGTTGCAAGCCTGGGTGCCAGCACTTCTCTGACATCTAAACTTCGTCTTAGCCCCCCTACACTCCCCGTACACCCGGTCACCCTAAACAAGTCCCAGAGAGTGCGAGCGCTCGCACGGGCCTCAAAGAAGGCCCCGGCATACATCATCAGGAACCTCGAAGCAAAGCTGTCATTCAGCTTCGACCTTTGAATCCGAAAAATGCCTTGAACACTGCTCCTTTCCTGGCGGGGGGGGGGGGTTTAGGGTTTAGGGTTTAGGGTTTAGGGTTTAGGTTTAGGGTTTAGGGTTTAGGGTTTAGGGTTTAGGGTTTAGGGTTTAGGGTTTAGGGTTTAGGGTTTAGGGTTTAGGGTTTAAGAAAAAGTGGGCACTCCCCATAAAAAGGCACTAGAACTGCCATTCAGCGTCCAGGACATCCTTGAACCCTTGTCGAGCTTGTAAGAAGATACTTCCGATGGCTGAGCCTAAACAAGGGTTTAGGGTTTAGGGTTTAGGGTTTAGGGTTTAGGGTTTAGGGTTTAGGGTAAGGCCTCAATGGTCCCTCCCACCAGCAGACGACGCACAAGCAAAGAAAAGCAGTCGACAATCCGCGGGCCACCCCCTTCCCCACCGACCCCTTGCCTTTCCTGCCCGCACGCGCCCCGAACTTCGCACAAACCCAGATCCCCTATAACCCCTAAACGCTGAACTCCCCGGCGCGAAATCTGAAACCCTCAACGCTCTAGAGCCCGCGCATTCCTAGCCCTCACCTTTCTTCCCCAAACTACTCTGTCACAGAACCAGGAATTCCTCAGTCTCCTCCACCCAACACCCTACTCCGAGCGCCATGATGGCATCAAGCGCCTCCCAAAAACCCGATGCTTCGTATTGACCCAGGGCCCCTCCTTCCAAAAACCCTGAAACCCTGAAACCCTCAAGTTGAGGGGGGGACTTGGGTTTAGGGGATGCTGCGCCGCAAAGGAGCATGCTCGGCACGGCTACCAGCAAGCTCAGAATCTGCGCCTTGCATTCTGCAAGGCACAGGATAAAATCTCAAGATTGAGGAGTTTAGGGCCTTTTAGGGTTATGAAGGTCCAGCTGTCAGGTTTGGGAGTCACATGACGGGCTAAGCAATACTAAGTAACACTTCTAACCCCCATATCACTACACAGAACGCTCATTCGAAAGTTTAAACGAAATAAGCCCCCGCAGGGGGCTTGGCACAGTCAGTCTTCGAGGGTTTCGGGTTGATAAAGGTTTGAGGCTGGTCCATGAGCAGCTCCCTGAAACTGCACTGTAAACGCTACAGACCCGACATTTCCATCCGAAATCCTCAAGATCTTTGGGGAACAGCAGCAACGTCCCAGTCCGTGCTCAAAAGATGAATATGGCTAGTGTGGTGGGTGTTGTTGCATGTCTACAAATTCAGGGTTGCTGTTGTATGGCTAGCGTGGGCTTTAGGCTCCTGTCCACTCATACGAAGACGGGGAACAAGACTCCCAAAGAAACTCACCCTAAGCCCTAGACCCTCTAATAAGACAGCAGCAGGGCAAGGGCTTCTCAAGGCTCACAAGTTATCAGAGTTCGAGTTTAGGGCCCGGGGCTTTGAGGGGTTTAGGGTTTCAGGGGTCTAGGGCTTGGGCGACCCAAAGGCCAAGAAGCCCCCAACCTTGGGATGTTCCGCCTCATACTAACAGTCCTGAATAGGGATTAAAGTACCCCCTGGTATATCCATTAAGGACTGTCAGTCTAAGGAAAAACATCCCAACCCAAACCCTCAACCTGGCGCCGGGTGGCCTGCTCCAGCGCAAGCTTGCAAAGGTCCAGGCGCCCGGCCCCTTTGCCTGGGGCGTGGTTTAGGGTTTAGGGTTTAGGGGTTGAGCTTGGGAGACCCTAAGCCCTGGCTGAGAGAGAATCAGCTGAAGCCCAGCTGCCCTGCGAAACAAGCGTGGACAACGCGCTGTTCACCTAGGACAAGAGAGGGGTTAGGGTTTGGGATTTAGGGTGTAAGATTGAGGGAACCCTAACCCTCCCACCCCCCCCGCCCGCAAAGGAAAAACACAAATAAACTAAAGAAAGAAAAAAACGACCGGGGGAGAACATACGGTATCGTTGGGGGGCCTAGTCGCCTCGGCAAGCAAGGGGATCTCTGAATTGAAAGAGTTCCGGGGATGCTGAGGATACAGAATCAGGGCTTCAGGGTCTCCTGTTTCGGGTTTAGGGCTCAGAGAGAGACAGACGGAGAATACATTAAATACAGGGCAGTAGTAACAGTAGTACTAACAAGAGTATTTTGTGGTTTTCTCGGGGTGCTCGGCTTTTGGCGCGAAATCCTAAATGTTCTCTCGACCTTGAAAGGACTCCTTGACACTCTCATATGAAATCGACGTTGTGCATTTTTGAACTCCTGAAACTCCAGTCAAGAAATTCGCGGCTTTCGAGCGCAGATCCTGAAGTTCGTTCAGTCCAAGTGTCTAAACTCACCCATCCGTCTTCAAATGGAAATCCCTCCGGATGTTCTTTTCGGGAAACCGATCTCATAGAGACGTTGATCCGGAAAGCTGGTAGTGCATCAGCCAGGATCGGGCAATGTGATTGATGGGCTGCACTTGTACAGCACAGGATTCACAGGACTTCCTCATCTTGCCAAATGGAATTCGAAACCGTGCTTCAATGTACTGAAGAGCAACTTCGCAAGAACCCTAAACCCTAAACCCTAAACCCTAAACCCCAAAAACTTCGAATTTCTCAGAGGAAGCTCATGAGCTTTACTCAGCCTCCGTCGGAGATCGGAGGATCCTCATCTTTCTGAAATGAAACCCCAATGTCTAAACCCTAAACCGTAAACCCCAAACCCTAAACCCTGAACCCTAAACCCTAAACCTGTACATGTTCCTTCTTTTGGACCTCAATTTTGCTCAGTGAGAACCCGGTGTTTAAAACCCGGCATTTTCGGCCGCCAGACAGCAGTCCATGTTGTAGGGGTTTTCAGAAGCGAATCCAGCACATTCAGTACTTTTACCCGCGGAGGAAAAACCCAAATTCTTCCTGATACTCTTGTGAGCTACTCTACTCCTGCGCATTGCCAAGAGGAGAGCCAACACATTTCGAACCCAGGCTTGTACGCCGGGAGGAATGCAGGACATGCATGTTGGCAGCATTTTCTTCATGGGACATCCGTGGCGAAGAATTATATCCAAGCTGCTCCCATGCCCAAGCTAAAGCCGAAGACGTTCTGTGCCATGGCACCCAAGCCGACGGAGCCCAGAAGGTACCTCAGCGGCATGAAGGACTGCAGGCTCTGGCCACGAGGCTACGACAACAACTGCTCCAAAGATGGGGCCTCTGGACTCGCGGATCCCAGGGGCTGTGCGTTTTATGTGTTGGAGGGCTGGGGAGAAGTTGAGCATCCAGGTTTAGGATTATGACAAATCAAAGGCTTAAAGTCTGGGGTGGGATGCATGACCTAGGGGTCTTGGAGCTTGGGTAGGGTTGCTAGTTGAGGGGCCCCAAATGCTCAATGCTGTGATTCTTGTAGACAGGGACACGAGTAAGGCCATGGATAGGGAAAAGGTGAAGACTTGACCAGTGAGCTAGCTAAGGCGAAAAGCTTGTGCTGCTTGTGCGTCAGTTGAACCTGTGCACATCCTTGCGAACTTGACGTGTTGAAGGACTTGGACGAGGATTGTAAGCCGACCACAGCGCAAGGATCTTTGACACCTCTCTCACGCCTGGCCAAGAGTCAAATCAAACCCAAGCTGCGGATCTGAAGACCACAGTGCTTTGTGGGCGCCTCCAGCTTAATATAATCATATCTCAACAAGGGCCGCGGTGCTCATCGTCCAGCGCCGCCACGAAAAACATTGTCGTGAGCCCAGTTACCTCATCACATGGGGGCGGTCAGGGTCCATGCCCTAAAGCATGAGTCCGCGGTTGACACTTGAAGTGTCCGCCCTAGTCCCTAAAGCCCAAAAATCCTCAACTTGCAGGACTGAGTTCGAAGCTGAGAGATGAAGGTTTCGAGGGCATTGGACGGTTTCTTGATCCGCCCTTTTGAAGCTTTGAAGGTTTTTTTTTTTTTTTGGGGGGGGGGGGCTCTTGGTTCTATGGGTATTCTGGTCTTCGGGCTTCTACCCTAAACCCTAAACCCCAAACCCTAAACCCTAAGCCCTAAACCCCAAACCCTAAACCCCAAACCCCAAACCCTAAACCCTGACTCCTTCACGGGGCTTGCCTGGTCAAGCAACAGCGCCAGGATGGAAGGCCAGGCGAGCCTGGCCGGGCGGGCTTTAGGGTTTAGGGTTTTGGGGTATACAGGGCATACAGGTTGTGGGCTTTAGGGGGATGGATGCCTCCCTTAAGGACCGTTTTTACAGGTTGTTAGGGTTTAGGGGTTAGAGGGTTTAGGGTTTCGGGTTTAAGGCTTGGGGCTTAGGCTTTGGGCTTTGGGGTTTTGGGGCTTATAGGGAGTTCAGGCTTTAGGGCGGTTTTGGGTTGAGGGCCGTATTCGGGCTGAAAAGCCCGGGACATGGGTGTTGCTCTGTCGCCCTTCCTGGAACTCTTGGCGATACAGTAGATGTATATTTTACATATATATATATAGATATATAACTGGAAACTGGAAGAGAGGTCCCGGGACAAGGCCCAGAATTTAGAAACTACTGAGCCCTAAGCCACCCCCCCCCGCAAAAACCAAATTCGTCACCTCCCCAGAGGGTGCTTTGTAAGATAAGAGAAGAGGCGGCCTCACCAGCTCTCTTGCAGCTTCCCGGCTGCCCATGGCTCGAGGAGGTCTCTAGACCCGTTTTAAAGCTGAAACCACAAGCAACCACCACCCACAACACATGAAAAGGACTTGAACCCCAAGTAAACCTAAACGCCAAGCCCCAAGTCCTGAGTGCTGAGCCCTGCTTCAGGATCTAAAGGATTCAGGCCCCCCCCCCCCCTCGAAAAAAAAATAAAATAAAATAAAAAATAGTAAAATAAACATGCAACTCTTGCAAGCTCGTAGGTTCAAGGTCTCTATGGGCTCAAGACTCAGGAATGTCCCGATGTGCACAAGGTCTTGCAACCTTTGTTGTGTTTATGTGGGGGGTTCTCTAAATTAGGGTTCCTTTTTGAGGCTACTATGATAAGGCAGCCGCTAATATTTAGGGTACCCAAGGGCTCAGGGTTTAGTGGGTGTTTGGGTGAGGGCCGTGTAGGGCTGCGCAAGGGATGGTGGGTCAAGGATTTAGAGCTTTGGAAGGCGGGAGCTCTGGCAGAGATTTGAAGATGAAGCCCCTACTAGACCCTAAACCTAATTTCTTAATCCTCTATTAGACCTCTCCCAATCGTCAATTGTTTCGGGTTAGGATTCACGGGCCGTGCTTTGGGCCCAACCTTGACACAAACACGCACACCTGAATGTCAAGCTGCCGTAAAGTGGATCGAAGCCCAGCAAACTTTAGGGTTTGGGGATTCAGCTTAGGATTCCAGGTTGAGGATTTGGGGCTCAGGCTTAGGATTCAGTTAGGGTTGGTGGTCCAGGTTTAGGAATCAGGGTTTAGGCTTGGGGTTTAGGTTTAGGATTCAGGCTTCATGGTTTGAGGTTTATTTGAGGGGAAGCAAGTTGTGTCTGCAGAAGGAGCAAGATGCCAAGTCCCACTCCCAGCGTTCAGAGGAACCTTCCAAACTAAGCCCTACGTCCTAAAGACCTGACTGTAGCCAAGAGCCCATGCCCCTAATCCCCAAACCCACCCTGAATCTACGAAAGCCCTCAGACAGTTGGACACCAAAGCTGCAAAGTTAACACGTCTTTGGGTTCAGGTTTCAAGGTTTCGGGTTTAGGGTGGACAGACGCCTCAGACTCAGATGTTGAAGCTCGACCTAAATCCCTAACCCCTATGTATAGCCAACACCCTGCACGCCAACCTCCTCAACCCCCTCAATCCAAAAACCCGAAACCTCAAACTCTGGAGCCCACCCCCCAAAAAGAACAAGGAGCCCCAGCAGAAAGGCTCTAAAACCCTCCAAGCCTCGGGTTCCGGAATGCCTCTGCCGCATCCGCCGACATGGGGGCCGGATCCGGCAGGGTAGGGGGTTTAGGGCTTTGGGGATTTGGGGCTTTCGGGTCCTTTTTTTGGGTTTGTCCGTGTTTTTTGTGGGTTTCGGGCTTAAGGTTTAGGGTCCGAAAGCACCTGAAACCCCTAAACCGTCTTCAGCTCTAAACTATTTAGGGGGCGTTTGGGCTTCAAGCTCCAACTTTTGAGGATTCGGGGTTTTGGATCTCGGGTACAGGGGCCTGGGGTTCGACTTAGGGTTTAGGGTTTAGGGTGTAGGGTTTAGGGTTTAGGGTTTAGGGTTTCTAGGCCTCAGAGGATCTCTCTAGCCGAGATGGCGGGTGCTCAGCGGCTGTTCTGCGTTGTGTTTTGCGATGCTGCGGGGCACGGGTCGCCCTTGAGAGCCATGGGGCCATAGACGCTTGAGCAAACCCATTTAGGAACCCATTTAGGGTTTAGGGTTTAGGGTTTAGGGTTTAGGGTCTAGTAAACCCCTACACCCCATACACACCACAAACCCGAGCCCTAAGCCTCTGAACACCTAAGTCCTACAACCAAGCCTTAACAAACCGAATCCTCACCCAGGACCACGCAGCTTCCCATTTCATAGGGTGTCGCGTTAGGTTAGGAGCCTTTTGGAGAATGCTCAAGGGCTTTTGGGCTGAGGGTGCGGAGTGGTAAGCAAAAAGGCCCTAAATATTAGGGTTTGGGGGGTTAAGGTGCTTTGGCCCGGCAGTATCTCTGAGGCAGAGTTCCCCTCATGATTTATCTGCTTGACAGATGACCTCAAAACTGGGACTTGTCAGGTTCTACAAGGTCTGCGTGCATGGCCACATCCCACAAAGCTGCCAAAATCTTGAGGCTGCGCCAACTCGCATCTGCGTGCTCATGGCTCCTCTTGCCCGTCTGAAAATCCCTGCCCTGAACTGAACCCGAAACCCCCAACTAAACCCTAAACCCTGAACCCTGCAAACCCTACTCACCCCCCCCCCCTATCCCCACATGCGCGAAACCCCCACGGCAAAGCGAAGGAACATTCCTGGACTCTCTCAGAGGCCCTGGCTCAAAGCTGTCTTCAAGCCTCGGGATCTGGACGGTTCCCAAGATAGGGGGGCACGGTGCCTCCCCAAAATATGAAAAACCCGGGGGCCCTAAACCCTTAGCCCTAAACCCTGAACCCCAAGCCCTATAAACCCTAAGCCCTAAACCCTACAGCATGGCCCTGAGTCCAAACCGAACTTTGGATTTTGGGGTTTTAGTGGTTTAGGGTTGTGGGGCGTTTAGGGGTTTAGGGTTTAGGGATTTTGGGGTTTAGGGTTTTTGGGTTTGGGGGTTTAGGATCTTGGTTCTCATCCTTTGCCATGTTTAAGCTTGTCGACTAGTGGCGTTTTGGCTGCCCAAAATACCCCTCAAACCCCAAAACATATGGAACCCTAAACTCCTACCCTAAAACCCTAATGCACCAAAGGCCCGAAAAGCTTAAATCCACTGGCTCTGGCGTCCAAGGGCCCCGCTGCCGCCGGTGACATATTGATAATTCATGGCCTGGGCCGCTTAGGGGGTAGGTCGTTGTTTTGCTGGGCTTTCTTTTGGGGGTCTTCGGCTTGTTTGGGTTTAGGGTTTAGGGTTTAGGGTTTAGGGGCCCGAACTTCTGGCAGATGATCTTCGGGGCCCGCGCCGTCCGGAGCCACATGAAGCTAAGGACCTCGCGCCCGCGTGTTGAGAAGTCGGCGACTCCAAACCCCGAAACCCTCTTAGGGGCAAAAATGGCCAAGTTTCGGGTTGATCTGAGGTATGGGTATAGGGTACCAAGCAGGGCCCATCATGTCGATCAACCTCCGGAAATTGCTGGGTTCAGGAGAGTTGGGGTTTAAGGCTTCAGGGTTCAAGAGGTCAGAGTTCAGAGCGACTGCAGGATACTCCCAGGAGCAACAAACTAAAACTCAAGCCCTCCACCACCCTACGCCCTGAGAACCTAAAACCCCCAACGCATGAAGGGCTGAGCAAATCCTGAAGTGCCGGGCAAAGACAGCCGGGTGCGCTCGAAAACCCTCCCTAAATCTGCTGAGGGCCTGTAAGGTTTAGGTTTAGGGTGGCTTGGGGCACCTCAGCCCCCCTCCAGAGAATGCAACATTAAGCCCTCTCAGTCCTAAATCCTTGCAGGACAGCTTTCTTTGGCCGCACCTGCAAGACACCGGCCACGAGCCCCGCCACGCCTCCCATGACAAGGTGCAAGCCCCGAACTCTAAACCCTAAACCCTGAACCTTCGGTTCAGCGTTGAGGGTTGAGGGTTTGGGATATAAGGCTTCAGGGCTTAGTCCCTGAGCTCCCAAAGCTCCTATAAGCCCCACATAACCCCGAAACCCCAAAAGGCCTCAATGGCTTCAAGGCATTGTATGTCAGATCTCCGCGCGTCATGGCGTCTTGACTTAGATCGAAGTCAGAAGTTTCCGGGTCAACTATGAGGATGATGCTTTCAAAGCAGCTGACCTCAGCACGCACATTCCAGGCTCGGAGTACGAACATTTGAAATTCGGCTGATGTCTCAAGGGATCCGATTACTCTGGGTTTAGGGTTTCGGTTTTAGCGCCACTTCGCCACCTTCAACTCTGCGTTTTGAGACACTGAAGGCGAGACCTGAATCCTAAACTGTTGACATCCCTCAGCCTAGGCGGAGCTGGAAGTTCTCAGACGTCACCCTAAGCCTTCTAAACCTCGGAGGAAACCCGAAACCAAAAAACTCGCGGCTGTGTTTTTAGGCGGTGAAGCCTCCCTTGGCTGCGCTGCTCATTGCCTAGCCAAGGAGCGGGAATTGGGGGTTTTGGTGTGTAAGGTCCCTGTCGTCGGGGGCCCTGTCTGTAAGGAACTTCAGGAGGAAAGCTCCTATAAGTGGATCTCGCTTGGAAACCTCAACCAAGGCCTGAGCCAGCAAAACCCTAAGAATCATAGAAGCCCTTCCGAGATAAGAGGGAGCCGCCAACCATGAAAGCCTGAACCCGAGAAAATGAAAAAATCCTTTACATCCCACCCTGAACCCTCAAACCCAAGAATACGTGAACCCATTTAGGCTTTAGGCTTGTCGACTTTTGTGGGGGCTCCTTCTAGATATCTTCAGAGCCGCTCATGGACCTCGGCCTTAAGTTTAAGGGTTTTAGGCGTAGCGTTCTTCGGGTATAGGCTGTCAGGGTGTAAGAGCGGTGGGCAGGGAGGTGGGACACACATAGATGATGCTGGGTGTCCGAACCCAAAAAACCCTAATCCCGACCCAAACCGCCGCCGACAGACAGTGGGGGGGGGCGGGGGTCGGGGTTCCCTACGCAAAAGCCCATAAGCCCCCCCTTCCGTAATCGTCATGGGCGCCATCAAAAGGAAGCAAACTCACCCTAAACCCTAAAAGGCCCTAAGACCCTGACAGGATCCTACTATGCCCTTGAAGTAAGAGTTACCCCAGCTGCTACCCTAAACTGCATAGCCTGCCTTCTCCCACACCGTACTAAGGTCGGGCGTCACACCTGCAACGCGCTTCAGGGCTTTAGGGTCTAAGGCTTGAAGGGTTTGGGCTCTATTGTTTGGGGTCCAGGTTTAGGGTTCGGGGTTTAAGGGTTTAAGGCTCTTTTTTTACACAAGGGTTTCAGGGTTTAGGGGTGAGGGCCAGCAGGCCCGAGTTTTTTTGGGTCTTGGCTTTAGGCTTCGGGTTTAACCTTTTGCACCTTACTCAAAGCTAAAAATCAAAACGCCTGAACTTCCAACGCCAAGGTCTGCGGCAGCCTGAACCGTTTGGTTGCTTGAGCTAAGGTCAAGCGCAATGGCAAGCATAAGCAAAGACAAGCCCTGTGTACGAGCCTCATGGCCTAGGGCTTTGATATATATATATATATATGGAGCGCTGTCGTACTGTAGCAGGTCCTGGTTTGGCTTTGTTTGCCCTAAGCCCTACACCCATAAGCCTAAGCCCATCTAAACCCTGTTTGCATGGACGGGAGCGATCAGGTTTAGACTTTCGCATCAGCCCCTAATTGCACCCTAAACCGAAACACTTAGGCCCTAAACCTTAGACGCTAAACCTTCAGCCTTCAACCCTACTCTCTCAACTAGAAACTCTTCCGAGTAGCCATCCCTTGCACCTCCAAGAAAGTGCATCGAAGCTCGATTCACAGGATCCCAAGAGGGGGGGGGAGATTGAAGCCGACTAAGGCTTGTGAGGGTGTGGTTCTTGGCCCTCTTAAGCTGGGAGCTTCCTTTTTCTTTTCCATGATCCATATTGGCCCCCAGGCTGCCAACTCGAACTCAGGTTTGACCCAAGACTGCAGCTCGAACTCAGGGCTTGAGGTTTAGGGTTCAGGGTTCAGGGTTCAGGGTTCAGGGTTTAGGGTTTAGGGTTTAGGGTCTAGGGTCTAGGAGGCACCTGGAGCGGTCATCTGCGCCCCAGCTTCAGAAGCACTGCCCTGATAGGAAATGGAGGAGAGGCTCTTGGGTTTCAAAGTGGGTTTGTGGAGATAGGGTTTTTAGGGTTTAGGGTTTAGAGTTTAGGGTTTGTTTACGGGTTTGGGGTTTGGGCTTTTAACGTGTTGGAACGCTAAACCCGAAGATACGTTTCAGGGGAAGAGATGTCTCGGAGGCAAAGAAATCCCGAAACTCTAAACCCATGCGAAGTTGAAATGTGGCCGCAATATTGGCAGTTTAGTTTGGGCACTAGGACTAGGGTTTTGGGTGTTTTCCGCGAGTACGCTTCTGAAACTGCCTAGAATCCGATTTCAGGACATATTCTGGAGACCCTGGCAAGCTGCTGAAAATAGGCAGCGCTGTCTTCTGGAACCTACGCGCGCCCGTGAAGGCCTAAAAAGCTAAGCACCCAAGCCCAAGAACGTTCAACCCCAAGCCCTAAAAACCAAGAAGCAAATGACAAAAGTCCTCACACCTCAGAAAATGCTCAATTCCTGAAGGCAAAAAGCAAAAGCAACCAAAAGCATCCAAAACCCAACACAACAAAGCGGCAATACCCTGAAGCACTGGAGCCCCAAACAAAAACAACTAGCCGCAACTTGAAAACAAACAGCCCTAGAACTATCAAAGCACAATACCCCAAAACCCTGAAGCACAAAAACCCTACAAACCCTGAAGCATCGAAACCCTAAAGCCTTTCCAAAGCCCGGAATCCCCCCCCCCCACCCCCCGCTCCCCCTCCAACCCGAACACTTATAAGGGCTATTTGACATAGGTTTCTTTTGAGATATCATTGCGGATGACGTCAAATAGTCGCTGAAAAGTTTGGGTGTGCACAGACGAATTCCTCGAAGCCTTGATTTGAGGACACCCCGTGCAACCTGAAGCCGCTGAGCCCGCTGAAGCCGCTGAGCCCGCTGAAGCCGCTCAGGCCGCTGAGCCCGCTGGGGCCGCTGAGACCGCTGAGCCCGCCGCATGCGGCCCTCAGGCGGCTAAGCCCGCTGGGGCCGCTGAGGCCTGCTCAGGCTGCTGAGGCCGCGTGAGGCCGCTGAGCCCGCTCAGGCTGCTGCGCATGAGGCCCTCAGGCCGCTGAGCCCGCTCAGGCCGCTGAGGCCTTCATGCCACCAAGCATGCTCTCAGGCCACTAAGCCCGCTGAGCCCGCACAGGCCCTCAAGCCCGGCCGCTGAGCCCGCTCTGGCTGCTGAGGCCGCATGAGGCCCTGAGGCCGCTAAGCCCGCTGAGGCCGCTCAGCTGAGCCCGCTGAGCCCCCCACCCCCCCACCCCCTCCCGGAACATCGAAACGAAATCCTTACCCAGTCAAGCCCTCCCCGGACAAGAAAAGTTGAAGATTTTGTACCCTACTTGGGGTGAGAGGCCCCAAGGGCTGAGGGTCAAGGGCTGTTTTGGGGCTTAAGGCTTCAATGAATTGTAAGGTTAAGCTTTAGGGTTCAGGTTCTCGGTACTTTAGAGGTTGAGTTCGAGGGGTTTCGTCCCCACTTGTGGCCGGGGAGCCAAGAAGCCGTAGAAAGCGAAGGCGCAGCAGAAGCTGAGAACCGCTACTTTTCCTTGGCTGGGAGTCTGTCTACAAGAATTTGGGGTTCTGGGGTTTACAGTAGGGGAATCATGGGGTTAGGGTTTAGGGTTTCATGGGCTTCGGGTTTAAGGCTGTGCTTTGCAGAACGGCTTTCCAGTCTTAAGGTACATGGCTTGCCAAAGGTTTATAGAGCATGTTCGGGGAAACACACGTACGGGATTATCACCTGCGAATGTGCGTGTGGGGCTCGGGGCTGAGGAATAGGGTAGACCCTAAACCCTAAACCCTAAACCCTAAACCCCAAACCCTAAACCCTAAACCCTAAACCCCTTAACCCTAAAGGACAAGGTCTACAGAGATCAGCTTCGAGGCTTCGATTGAAGGCTCCCCCGCAGCCCTGATCCTTTTTCTGCCTTATAGTGCCATCGAGAAGTCAAGCTATCTACTGTTGCTTTGAGTTTTTGATCAACTCGTCAACTTGCCTGCGTAGCTCCGGATCGGCTCTCAAGATTTTGGCATAATCGGGAAAGTCCTCCTCACTTGCTCGCTTCTTTGAGTCATTGCCCCTTTCGGAGGCATTCCTGTCACAAAGCGGCGGATCGTAGGCTACCTTGTGTATCTGAAAGTACGTCATTTGGTCTGCCCAGCCAAGGCAATTGAAGTAAAGCTGCATGTGTGCATCTTGCGCTGGACGTTTGACCTTGAACACATCTGATCCATGCGCGAAACTAAGCTCAGTTTCCCCGGATGCATCACGACGGAGTCTTACGTCGATCATCTCCAAGCTCAGCTTTGTTTGCTTGGAATGGTGAATGCTGGATCCTCCTTGCACAACATCCAGAGTATACAGCATCAGGGAGTCAGGTGAGCGACGAGCAAGCTCAAGCAAGCCCGCCAGTCGTGCCAAGCTACCGGGACCGTCTATGTCATCAAACATCTGCTCTTCCCAAGCGAAGTCACAGTGGTACTGTACGCCATCTTCAATGCAGGTTTGGAAGCCGCCACGACGCCATTCTTGTTCCTTGCCAAATCCGTACGGGACCATTCCAACCCCGAAGCATGACGATTCCTGGACGCCGAAGCCGCTGCGGCAGTAGTTCACCCATGTGCTCATTTGTACTGACAAGGTTGCTCCCGGAGGCACTTGTACATCGAGGACTGCTGATAAGCCACATTTGTCATGTCCAACAAGAACGAAATCTTTTTCCACAATCTCACGGGTAAGACGGCCACCGCTCCTTGATAGAAAACATGAGTAAATAAAATTATTGTCTTCATCATGTGGGTCCAAGGAGACCTTCTCTTCGATCAATTCGAACTGGGCGACGTCGTCTACACGGCTGAAAATCTCTGTAATCTCTTCCTTGCAAATCCAAGTTCGACCGACAGAAGTACTATGCAATGCAGGTGATGCAGCCGCGCTCTGCTTGCAACAGTTCCGCCCCCACCGTCGGACTGCAAGGCCTGCTGCCGACACTAGAACATGACGTGCGGCGTAAGGGAGAAGCAGGCTGGAGGTCGGCTTGACTCAAGCGGAGGCCGCCGGAGAGGGTGGGTGGAGGCAAGCTTGACTCCCCCAAGCTGAGGCCGGCAGGGCGGAAGGCAAGCATGATAGGCCATGACGATCACACCGGTTCTTGCGTTCACAACTGGTTGCCTCGTGTCATTGTCTGAACAAAGCTTTCAATTATCATGCGCAAGATGCACGACACTGCCCATGGGCCAATTGTTTAGACTTGGCCCGGGCGAAGCGTTGAAACAAAGACAACTTTCAGACAGCAGAAACACCCCAGACTGATGATGAAGGATGAATGGCTGCGGAAACCGGCTTCAGAACGACCATGCTGAAATCGTCTTTGTCAAGACCTTCAGGGCAGCCTACACGACAAGCCCTGTTATGATTGCTATAGTATTGCTATGAACTGGTATCACTACAACGATCAGCACGAGCAGCAGTGCAAACAAGTTTGCAGTACTTCATGTTGATGCAGCTGGTTCCCAAGCCCCATAATTCAATGCTAAACCACAAGCCTGGTGGTTCTTAGTAGGGAATGAAGGAGGTGCTCTATAGAACCCCTTCAAGGATATAAACAGGGCATATGAGATTCCTCATTCCCTCATTCCCGACTAAGAACCAGTAAGCAAACCCGGCCTATGAACCCCACAGCTTAAACCCTAAACCCTAAACCTTAAACCCTAAACCTGAAACCCTAAACTCCCCGAAGCTCCCGGACCCAATGCAGCCCATGCTGCGCGCCCACTCAAGCGGCTCCGCAGCGGCCACTCGGTCTTCCTGTGGGTTGTTGTTTTTGTAGGGGTTAGGGTTTAGGGTTTAGGGTGTAGGGTTTAGGGTTTAGGGTTTAGGGTGTAGGGTTTAGGGTTGAGGGTTTAGGGTTGGGAGGGGGTTCGGGTTTAGGAATTGGGGTTTATCAGGTTTCGGGCGGGAGCCGGTGAGAAGGCAGGCAAGGCCCTACAGCTAAACCCTGGACCTAGCGAGTAGAGCTGCTGGGTCTAGAGGTGCGAATTCAACATCCGGCCTCGGATTAGTTCGGCAAGCCGAGTTTGAAGTTCAGGGCTTTGGGTGCTTGGATTTAGGATTCAGGGCTATAAATGTATTTTTGTGAAGGTTGGGGTTTGGGCGACGAAATCATGGATCGCCACACCATTCAGGCTCTGTTCGGCATGGGATGTGGTGCATAGGGTTTCGGGATACTCTGTTCCAGAGAGTCAATGCCTAAACCCTGGAGCACAAAACAGGCTGAGGGTTTTAGGTAACCTCTCCTGTATCCCGAAACATCTACAATCCTCATCAACTAGCAGGTATCCGTAAATATGTGCCCACAAACCGAGCGTCCTATGCTGCAAAAAAGCCGGACAAGCTCAAAAATCAGGGACTGAAAGAAGTGAGGTCTAGCAAACATGTGGGCTCTGGGGTTTTCATTCTTGTAACCCTATGTTTCCTTCATTCTCTTTTAAAGTACCAATAAGGGGAACCCAGGGACTCCATGGATTGAAACTCTGTACTTTGATCGTGCCATGCATTCGGCGAGCAGTAGGGATGTATTTGCTGACGGTCTTTTCACGCATCCGGCTGGTCCAAGTCTGCTGGCACGTCACATTGACCATGAAAGTTGCATCCGAAGCAGACCCGCCGACCGTCCGCCGTCACAGCACAGGTGTGGCAACGCCCTGCGGAAACTGCCAGAACAGGTCCCAGGTCCGCAGGTACGTTGCACTGACCGTCATTGCGCTTTCCAAAACATACCAGCTGACCATCAGTCCTCACGGCACAGGTGTGGTGGTAGCCCACAGACACTGTGAAAACTGGCCCCAAGTCCGGCGGCACGTCACATGGATCGTATCGGCTGTATCCGTCATCGGTTTTTCCGAAACAGACCAGCTGACCGTCGGTTTTCACTGCGCAGGTGTGGCCAACAGGGCCAAGGCCCACGGAGACTGCCAGAACAGGCCCTAGGTCCGCCGGCACCTCGCAGCGACCCTCGATTCTTCCGAAGCAAACCAGCTGACCGTCCCTTCTTACGGCGCAGGTGTGACAGGTCCCGACGGAAACAGCCGTAACTGGTCCCAAGTCCATTGGCACCTCAGATTCCCCTGCGAGGTTGCGACCGAAGCACACCAGCCGTCCATCCATCCTCACCGCACAGGTGTGAGCAAGGCCAGCCGAGACCGCAAGAACTGGACCCAAGTCTAGTGGTACATCGCACTGACCAGCCTCGTTCTTGCCAAAACACTCCAGCTCACCATCGGCCCTCACCGCACACGCATGGAATCGCCCCACGGAAACGGCCAGAACTGGCCCCAAGCCTTCTGGCACACTGGCATCCCAGAGTCCAAAGGCGATGAGCTGGCGGTCGGCCTTGACCGCACAGGTGTGCCCATAACCCGCGGCAAGGGATGCGGCAGGGCTCAGTAGGTCTAGCAGTGACATCGACGTCTGCTTCCACCCTCTCCTAGAGCTCCTGGTCACGCCTCTGACCCTTCGCCGTCCCTTGCGGGGGTATCTGAAATCACTTCCTCGAGGGATGGCCGGAGGGCCAGTGCCAGGGCCTCCCAAGTCTGTGCGATGAAGGCCGAGCCCGGTGATGCCGGAAAACCACGACATCATGCCGTCCCCTCTCAGCAGAAACCCCTAATAAAACCCCAAAAGCGGAAACCCTATATTCAAAGCCTAAGTCCAAAGTCTCTTCAACCCAACGAGGAATTCCACCCCCAAGTTGATGCATTGAGAGCCTCTTGCTTTAAAAAACTCCAGAATCACGACATGAGCAAGCCCGCGAGCCCCTGTAACTGAGCCACGAAACGTGCTTGAGGGGAGACCGAAGTGACGGTGTTAAAGAACAGCCATTGCAACAAGATCCCCCACCTTTAAAAAACACGTGGAACACTCGTCATGCTCGCTGTTGAGCTGCTCGCGGCTCCCGCAAGAGTCAACAACAACAAAGTGAACAATACATCGTGCTACCCCAGACGCAGCCCTTGCCTTATCTCGAGTAGTCATTGAGGGAGGGATTGCGCACAAATCAGATAGGTGGCCATGGGCTACAAGAGGTTGGTCCGGATGATGCCAACACTTCCCTCTAACCCCAATTCCCAAATCTTCCACCTGGGCAGTTCTCTCTTGCGCAGCTCCCAAAATCATGGTCTCTCTTGAACTTCTGGCTACAAGAAGGAGCCCAAGGAACCCGAAAAGGGAGCAATATCCAGGGAACACTCCGCCTCGGGTTTAGTAGCCGAAGGAGTTGAGGGGGGAGTTTTCCGCAAAAGCAGGGTGCTAGTCGAACACACTGGTTTCCGCAAAAGCAAGGTGCCATTTGAACACGCTGACTTCCGCAAGAGCAGGGTGCTAGTTGAACACGCTGGATACTCCAAAAGCGAGGTGCAAGTGGAACACGCTGGTTTACATGCTGGTTTCCCCAACAGCAGGATGCTAGTTGAGCACGCTGGGTCCACCAAAAGCCGGGTGCCATTTGAACACGGTAGGTCCCCCAAAAGGAGGATGATTTTTGAAGGCCCTGACCATTCTCGAACATCCTTCTTATACATATACGTATGTATATGGTGTACCCCCGAACCACACCCCACTATAGACCCTAAACCCCCTAAGCCTGAAGCCCTAAACTTTAACCCTAAACCCTAGTAAACCCCTGTTTCTGAAAACCTAAAACTCTGAGCCGTCGGGCCGAGTCCGATCTTGTCGGGTCGCGACATCTGAGCCCAAGAAGGCTTGTGGGCTTAGGGTTTGGGTTTAAGGCTTGAAGCTCTCGGCCGTAAAGCCAAAAGGGGAGGCTCAGCTCCTCCTTGAAATTTACGTAAGGTCTTAGGGCTTCGTGTTTAGGATCCTGGATTGAGGTTCCAGGGCCTATAGGTCTTAGGGCTTGGAGTACATAGCCAGTAGGTTCTGCTTGGACAGGGAACAAGGCCTGAAACAAGCTCTCACGGATAGCAAACTAACTTGCGCCCTCCGGACTCCTCAACCCTAAACCCTCAACCCTAAACCTTAAACCCTAAACCCTGATGGGTCGCACGTGATTTAGGGGTTAGGGTACCAGATAACCTCAAGCCGAGACCTTTCGCAGCCGAGACGTGGAGAACTGAAAGCCCCACGCATGTGGGGGTCTTGGGGCTTTGGGTTTTCTTAGACCCTTACACTGCCTTGCACTCCAGACCCGAAAACTCTAAATCCCTAAACCCTACAGCTCCGGACCTTGAACTCAAATCCCTAAACCCTAAATTGCGGACCTTTTACCACAATCCCCCAAACCACCGAGCCCTAAACTCCAGCGAAGACAAGGCTTAACATGGCGACATGGGTTCCTTCCCTCCTCCCCAAAAGCAACCACAACAACAAAAAAAACGACAGCTAAAGCAACAATGAGACTCTCAATGATAAGCATGATAACAACTGCAACTATCTCGATAACAAAAACAGTTGCAAGGACAACAACCATAAAATAGTAAAAAAAGCTATGACAATGAACACATTGTTGGTGATGATAAGAAGAAGAAAAAGGAATCAGAACAAGAGCAAGATTAAGATTCATAAGAGGAAAAGCATAAGAAAACATATGAATAATAAGATTCGTAGCACAAATAAGAAGATGAGTAGTAAGGAAGAAGAACAACAACAAGAATAACTATTATCATACTAACATGGCAACTGACCGTGTAGCTTTCCCAGCAGCCTGCGGAAAGTGCGATTTCGCTGCTTGCATGTCGTAGCCTGGCGAGAAGAGTTTGGCCAAGAAACGCGAAACTTCCCTAAACCCTGAACCCTAAACCCGAAACCCTAAAACTCTGCACCCTGAACCCTGAACCCCATGTTTGGGGATCCCAAGGTTTCGGTCTTGGCTTCAGGTCTAGGGCTTTTGAGGCCTTCGGGCCCAGTCTGGCTTTGCTGCTTTTGGGGCCGGGGCCTAAACCCCTAAGGCCCCGAGGGCAAGCTGCCCCCGACCACCGAGGTCCCAGACCCGTTCAAGTTAAATGGGTTTAGGGTTTTAGGGTTTAGGGTTTAGGGTTTTAGGGTTTAGGGTTTAGGGTTTAGGGTTTTTGAGGTCAGGAGTTGAGGAGGGGTTTAGACCAAACTCCACCTGGGCAGAACTCAAAGGCCCAAACACAACCTCGGCAGGCGATCGCAAACACCATAGACAGTAAACGGCATCAGAATGTGTATATCTGTAGGTGTGTACAGACTAGTTACAACGTGACATATGAGATTGTATTCTGTTTCACCATATTATCTCAGACTGCTTTATATGTCGGTGCACGCGCATAACACAAAAGAAAAACCCAACCGAACTTGCTTGAGGCTTAAGGTGTGGCGAGGGCCCCAGCCATGCAAGGTTGGTGAGTTCTTACGGTGACAAGGCTCACCATCAACACAGCAGCCCCCAAAGATATCTGCAGGAATCGAACACCCCAGGAAAAGGACTCACCCTAAACCCGAAACCCTAATCAGGCATTCCCCCCCCCCCCCCCCCCCCCCCCCCTCCTCCCACCCCCCAACCCCTTCATCCCACCCGGTGGTGTGGCCTGACGGGTGACGATTGTGGCGAGGACGGCAGCACCCAGTTCCTGCCCGAAAACAAAAGCTGGTTTGTGGCCTCTGGTGTTTACACTCTGTTTAACCCTAAACCCTCTACGGGTTAGGGTCAAGGGTTCTGCCCTGATGGGGTTAAAGGGTGTAGGGTTTGAGATGAAACCTCAAGTCCTCAGGGACGGGCGAGTTGTGAAAATGAGTCAAAAAACAGGATGGACCGTTTCTGAACACAAAAAAAACGAGTCAGAAAACAAGCAGCACGAATCAGAAAACAAAACCGTGCGAGTCAGAAAACAGCGGGAAACAGGAATTGAGCTTGCCATTCAAAACCTGAAGCCTTTAAGATCCTGAAACCAGGAATACGCCTAGCAGCCATGCCACGAAGCCTTGAAGTCATGAACCTCGAAGCCCTTTCTACCCCTGTGACACCAAACCTCATAGGCCCTGGAACCCTGCATGCGCGAAGCAGGAGCGCATGACGTAAGTTCCAAAATGATGAAAGTTTTAAAGCCTAAACCCTAAACCCCAAACCCCAACCACTATACCCCAAACCCAAAATCCTGAACCCCAAGCCCTACCGGGACCATAAGCTGTTTAGGACTTCCAGGGTATCTCTTGAGGGGTGTCAAACCCTCCACCCTACAACTGTCAACCCTACAACCCCAAGGCCCGAAAATCCTAAACCCTAGCACATCCGAGACCATGAGCTTTCGGGACTTCTGGGGCTCTGGGAAGGTCCTTTCTGCTTTCGACGTTGGGTCGGAGGTGTTTCTGACTTGAATGGCTTTGTTTTCGACTCAGGCGAGGTGACTCGGGAGCACTTTTCGGGTTTAGGGTTTGGGGTTGAGGGTTTAGGGTTTAGGGTTCAGAGAATGGGTGTGTTGGGTACTTCAGGTTCAGGGGTTTATGGTTTGGATTTAGGATGTGGGGTGGAAACTCCCGACGGGCTGAAGACGCAAAGCCTCCCCCCCAAGTCTGCAAACCATCAGCTGGCGTGAGAACCTTCCCTACCCGCCGTCTACCCAAAACTCTTCGGACTCAACTACAACTGACCCACAGCACCCACGATATGGAACAATGCCCCCAGTGATCCACAAGGTTTATGGAAGTGTTTAGCTTCATGTATCTTGGGTTGAAGGACTTCTAGTTGGCTTTTGTGTTTATAGGGTTTCGGGCTGAGGGTTTACGACGTCGGTGTGGAGACTTTCTTGGGGCGAAATCGGACACCCCCACACAAGTCCTTCAAGTCCCCGCGGTGGAAGCCCGTGAGCAGGAGTGGGGTTTGCACCCAGCGCCTAGAGATGCGGCTTTGGGAGCGTAGGGTTTGGGGGTTTTGGTGGTAAGGGTTTAGGGTTTAGGGGTTCGGGCTTAGGGTTTTGGGTTTAGGGTTTAGGGCTTTGGGGTTTTCGGTGGTTGGGGAGGTTTGGGGGTGTCTTGGGGGCCTTAGAGGGATCCAGAAACCCCCCTTGAGCGGCCATACCTCCAAACTGTCGCCAAACTTCGACGCTCAAATCCACATCCCAGAACCACAGGGCTGACTTGAACTCGAAACCCCAAAACCACCCGCCGTTCGGGGAACAGACGGGTCTAGGGCTTGTAGGGGCACATAGGGCCTGTGTCTCCATTGACCTTCCCTGTGTTCTGAAACCCAAACCGTCACCCACCAAAAGCTTCTAAAAAACTCTGGATGCAGAGGACTTCAGCCAGGCTTAGGATTTGGGGGTTTGGGGTTCTGGGTTTAGGGTCTGGACCTGCTATTCTCGACCCTACACCCCAAACCACTCTCAACCCTAAACAGCAACCCCCCAACCCTTTCAGATGTCAAGCCTGCAGCTCACACCCCCGACTCAAGAACATCGAATAACCCTCTGGCTTTTGCTTAGGGGGTGTGTGTGTCTTGGACTTAAGATGTAGGGCGTGTTGTGATCGCACGGGCTTAGGGTTTAGGATTCAGGGCTTAGGGTCTAGGGCGTGTTTGAGCACAAAGTTTTGGGCCCTGAGCCGCGAAAACGACACAAACCCTAAAGCCCAAAACTAAAAACTAAGGCAACACCCTAAACGATAAAAACCCTAAACCCCACAACACAAACTGAAACCCTGAACCCTAAACCCTAACACCCTAACACCCTAAAACTCTAACACCCTAAGACCCTCAACTCTAAAACCTACACAAATCCAAGAAAATGCCCTCCGCCTGGTGGTGGGTGCCTCGGCCGAGGTGGGCCAAGGCGTCGAAAAGCAGCCGACCCTTGGGGTCCTCCCATGGAGAAGGAGGGTTTCTTTAGGGCTTAAGGTTGAGAGTTTAGGGCTTAGGGTTTAGGGTTTAGGGTTTAGGGATCAGGGTCGAACCTCTTGGGGCTTAGGGCTTCGGGGATTTTTTAGGGCTTACAGGATTGCAAGAGTCTTTAGGGCTTTGTCTTTTTTGTGGGGGGGGGAGGGGGGAGGGGGAGGGGGGAGGGGGAGGGGGGAGGGGGGAGGGGGGAGGGGGGAGGGGGGGGGGGGCGGGGGGGAGGGGGGAGGGGGGGAGGGGCGGGAGGGGGAGGGGGGAGGGGGGAGGGGGGAGGGGGGGGGGGAGGGGGGAGGGGGGAGGGGGGAGGGGGGAGGGGGGGGGAGGGGGGAGTGGGGGAGGGGGGAGGGGGGGAGGGGGGAGGGGGGAGGGAGGGGAGGGGGGAGGGGGGAGGTGAGGGGACTGCTTCATCTCATCTTTCCGTTCCGGGTTGGAGGATTTTGGGGGTCCGGCTACCCGGGAAGCACCTTAGAGAAGGGTTGAGGTCTAGAGGTCTAGGGGCAGAAATGCCTTGCACTCAGTGTCTTTGTGGATTCGGGCTTGAGATTTCGGATCTTTGGGCTTTGCTTGGTTTTGGGTTTTGGGCTTAGGGAATCCTTGTAAACTCCCGAAACCCGTCCTCGACATGATGTTTGGCTGCGCCAGGGTTGGCAATCGATGGCTATGTCCCCGTCGGCGGGGAGCGAAGAACACAACAAAACCAGGAAGATGCCAGTGCATAATCGTAGTCCACACTGTCCACAGTGAGGACTGAGGGAAGTGAGGGGTGAAGTTCCGGGTGAAGGTTTGCGGGAGGGCTTGCTTGGGAGCGGCTGGGTACAGTCGACGCCAAGATAGTAACAAGCTTTCTCTGGGCTACGCGGAAACAATCCTCAACTGAAACTCCACAGTGTGGCGTCCTCCTGAGCCACAACGGATGAGGCGATAGGACTTCGACTCTCCAGAAGACTTGTTGGCTGCAAGTCCTACTCTGCAAGGGTAGTTCTCTTAATTGGGTCCCTATCTAAATTTGGGTCTCCCAGATAGTCGGCACCTCCTTGACAAGGGACCCCCCAAAACGGGACCCCTAGTTTCGAGAATGTCCATCGGGCTTGTTAAGGAATTCTGGAACCAGGCACCCCGAAAACCCTACACACAGGGCATCCGTTTCTGCCATTTCCAGCCTCATTTGGCGATAGATGGGTAACAGAATTAACCAAACGTAGCGACACAGCAAGAGGCAAGCACTGGCACCAAAGCCGAAACGCACGGAAGAAAAGAATCCAGGAACAAGCTCAACAGAAGCTTGGTGGCTGAAGACCACCGTGAATCCTACACCCAAAGCTCAGAGTTGTGCAAAAGCTGCAGTAGCATCGAGCATGCTGTTGCATGACCACCATAACTCGAGAAGTCATCCTCATTTCTAGTTTCGACACGCACACCAGCATGGTGGTGGTAACATGGCAGAACTACACAAGCACAAACAACAGTGGGGGGTGGGGGAGGGTTGCTAGCTAAGCCACAAATCAACGAGCCCCTTTTTGGCACCAAGCTGCCTTGGCGTGCTTCTGATGTGCTAGGCCAGATGGCTGACTGGAACAGAGCACCGAGTGAGCATTTTTCGTGCCGAGCCTAGGCTCAGCAAAAACGGATCTGTGGCGGCCTGCACACAACGTCTAGAGTTTAGGGTGTAAGTGTTTAGGGTTTGTGGCGCTGGGGGTTTCGTGAGATCTGAAAGCACGCGCCATGCAGCGACGACGTGTGGAGACTCTGAAAGCCCTAAACCCTCAAACCTACACCCCCAATGCGCTCGAACTCCCTGCGGTTTCGGGGTGCCTCGGTTCGGGTTTTCATCGGCCCGGTCAGCATGGTTCAGGGCTTAGGGTTTACGATTTAGACCCATTTAGGGTTGCATGGTCGATACTTGTGAGCACAACTGGTCGGCCCTCAACGCCATGGTCTGCAAGCGATCCCTTGCACCCGGATTGCCTCAACCTTCCAACCATTGCTGATCCCATTTTTTGAAGAGCAAGCCGCAAATCCGAGGGCCCTCCAAGCGCAAACACGAAAGCTTAAGCGGCTGCCTGCGGCTCCGAGGCTCAGTGGGTGTAGTGGTGGGCGTGATGATGGTGGGCCTTGTGTTCGGAGTTTGCTTCATGATTCGGGGCCGGGCTTTGGGGCGTTTGGCGTAAGACAGACCCTAAGCCTGAATGGCCGGGGCTGTGGGTTTTAGGGTTGAGGAACGATCCGGCTACGGCTTCTTGACGTCGTGTTGTTTGGTTGCCCCATTCTACGTTGTCCTGCATCTGTAGCCCAAGAACCCCTAACCCCTAAGGGCATTTGTATTTTCAGAGTCACCCCAAGTCGCCTAAAGCCTTTCTCGCGATGGAGGCTATGTAGACGACATGTTGCGTTCGAAGCACGACGGATGAATTCGATGTGGGGGGGGGGGGTTGGCACGTTGTTGGCTTATTTAGGGTTAAGGGTTTATGGAGTTCATAGGGTTTCGTTTAGGCTCTCTCAGCTTTAGCAACCCTGCTTCAAGCATGTGCAAAATCCGTTGGTCTCCGTTGGTCCGGATATAGCCACAGCACACACCCTTTAGAAACCCTAAACCCTAAACCCTAAACCCTAAACCCTAAACCCTAAACCCTAAACCCACAATACAAGCTATGTTCTTGCTTATGCCCTTGGGTTCTGTACCAAAAGGTCCTTCTGCCTTGGGGCACTTTGCAAATGGTGGGCTTCTCACATCGGCTCGCCGGATGCTCCTGAGCCCTAAACCCAATCCCTGAACTCTAAACCCTAAACCCTAAGCTCTAAATCCTAAACCCTAAACCCAAAACCCAAAACCCCAAAAGCCCTCGAAGGACCCCCCCATCTGCCCGCTCGACAAAAGAACTGGGGCTTGCCCCGCCCCCCCCCCCCCCCCATACTAAGACTCACGAAGCCACAGGAGCACAACACACCTCCGCAGCTACTTGTTTTTGCGACTTGGCTTTAGGATATTTGGGGTTTAGGGTTTGAGGTGGTATAGACCACATACAGTAATTGTGCGGTTTGCAGCTAAAGGTAAGACCCGACAACCCTATGTAACCCCAATTTTCCCAAGAATCCTACAGCCCAAACCCCAAGAGAAGAAACTCAATGGGTTTATGCTTGAGGGGTTTAGGGTTTAGGGGCTCTAGGGTTCAGGGTTAGTGGTTTGGGGCTTAGGGAACCGGAAAAACCGCCAAACAGTTGAGCCCCCGAACGTGCGGCATCCGCGCCAGATTGGGGCTGGTTGGCGCTGCGGCGGAAGGCACTGCGCCCGCCTGGGAAGGGTCTTCGTGGGGTCTCCTGAACCGGAAATCCTAAGTCCAAAAACCTTGCCGTTTAGCCTTAGAAGTGTCAAACCCTAAGCCCTATAAACCCTAAACCCTATAAACCCTATAAACCCTATAAACCCTATAAACCCTATAAACCCTATAAACCCTATAAAACCTATAAACCCTATAAAACCTATAAACCCTATAAACCCTATAAACCCTATAAACCCTATAAACCCTATAAACCCTATAAACCCTACAAACCCTATAAACCCTATAAACCCTATAAACCCTATAAACCCTATAAACCCTATAAACCCTAAACCCTATAAACCCTATAAACCCTATAAACCCTATAAACCCTATAAACCCTGTAAACCCTATAAACCCTATAAACCCTATAAACCCTATAAACCCTATAAACCCTATAAACCCTATAAACCCTATAAACCCTATAAACCCTATAAACCCTATAAACCCTAAACCCTAAACCTGATAAACCCCTGAAGCTTGAAATATAAACCCGAGATTGGGAGCTTTGCCTTGAGGAAGGCTTTAGGGCGATAGGGGGTTCACCGTTTAGGCTTCAGGCGTCGGATGGGCTTTCGGATGGAGTTGAAGGTTTAGGGCTTAGGGGGATTTGGGGGATTTGGACAATGTTGCTGCTTTGAAAGGGCCTTCGTGGCCATGGCGGCACGCATGATGAAGGCGCTGGCACCTTGGGATTTCGTGGCTTGGGGCGTGTACGACCTGTACGACTACACTGTAGGGTTTGGCGGCTTGGGGTTCAGGCATTCTTGAGAAGAAGTCCCTGAGTTAAGGCCTCAAGCCTCAAGCCCGAAAACCCGACCTAAAGCATCGCCTTCTACACGGCCAAAGACCTGCGCAAGTTGAATAGGAGAAAGGCCTAGGGGCACCCAACAGCCCTTGTAACAATAGAGCCCTCACCCTTAAGCCCAAGTCCCAAAAGCCCCAGTGCCCAAAAGCCGGTCTCCCCCAAAGCCTCAAGCCCTAAACCCTAAACCCTAAACCCTAAACCCTGAAACCCTAAACCCTACGAAGCCCAGCCCCTAAACCTTCCGAACCCGCAGCTGGGGACTGTCACCCGAGTTCACCGGACAATGGCTGCTTCCAAGGCCTGACACCTGGGTGGCGAAGCGTCCGCCACTTGGGCTTCGGGTGTTGGAGTTTTAGGGTTTTAGGGGTTTGGGGTTTTAGGGTTTTTAGGGGTTTAGGGTTTTAGGGTTTTAGGGTTTTAGGGTTTTAGGGTTTTAGGGTTTTAGGGTTTTAGGGTTTTAGGGTTTTAGGGTTTTAGGGTTTTAGGGTTTTAGGGTTTTGGGGGCTTGGGGGTTTTCGGGTTTTAGGGTTTTAGGGTTTTAGGGTGTTAGGGTTTTAGGGTTTTAGGGTTTTGGGGGCTTGGGGGTTTGGGGGTTTGGGTTACATTGGCCTGGTCGCTTAGGGCTACTTTGTGGGGCCCTTTTGGAACAGTACCAGAAACAACAGCTCTGCTGGAACAAGAAATCGACCCGGGTTCAGGCCCCACAACTTAAATCAAGCCCTACTTCACACCTTGACGGGCAAATGTCCTAAGACCCTACAAGCTAAACCACGCTGCATGCCGACAGACCCTGATATTACGACAGCTCGCCAGAGTACAAAGATGCGTAGATAGTTCAGGGTCTCGCTGGCTTAGGGGCTTAAAGTGGCTTCAGGGCTTGGGGGTGTTACAGGGTTTATATGCATTCTGGGAATTATAGGGCTTAGGTTTGTAGATTTATGGGTTTAAGGTTTCGGGTCTGGGGTATGGAGTATTTCGGGCTTACATGGCTTGTTGTACGTAATGGAAAGGGGGCCTGAAACCTGTAAACCCTCAAACGCCCTTTAAACCTGAAATGGAATCCCAGGAAAACCGTTGGGCACGGCTGAGGCTGCGCTTGTTGTGTAAGGGGGGGATTCCACGAACGGGCTGGGGGCTCATCGGCCTGAGTTTTTTGGAGGTCGAATACAGGGGTCGGAATAAATACTAGTAGTTTTCCCTTACGGTTCCTTGAGAAATCCGCCGACCCCAGCGGTAGCAGGGCGGCGTCAGTGACACCCCATCCATTCAGGTGGTTTAAAGGGCCCGACCACACACCCCCACGCCCCCCCACCCCCCCCCCCCCACCCCCCCCACCCCCCCACCCCCCCACCCCAACCACCCCCCCCACCCCCCCCCCCCACCCCCCCACCCCCCCCCTCCTGTAGGCCTCCCTGACCAATCTCTGTGAAGGATTCCTCACCGCCTCACCGCCCCTCCCCCACCCCCCCACCCCCCCCATCCCCCCCCCTCCCTTCACCCCTGACAAACCCCCCCCCCCACCCCACCCACTCCCCCCCCCCCACCCCCCCCCCCCCCCCCCACCCCCCCCCCACCCCACCACCCCCCGCCACCCCCCCCCCTGCTCCGCCCTGACCAATCTCTGGATTCCAGTCAGCCCGCCCTGCACCGCTCTCACCGCTCTCATCACTCCCCCTCCCTATGGCCCCCAGTCCACCCCTCCCTGACACCAACCCTTTGCCCTCAACTTCCACGCGCCGCCTCGACTCTGAAACCCCACCCCGCCCCACCCCCCCTTCCCTCCTAGGCCCCTACCCCCTACTCCGCCCCTGACAAATCTCCAGTTTGAGGGATTCCAATCCACGCCCGCGCTCTCATCACTCCTCTGCCTTCCGCCCCCAACTCCACCAACCCTCGACCGTCACCTCCCCTGTCCACCCGCCGCGCTCCACCCTGCCTTCCGCCCCAACCCTCTCACCAGAGCTGGTCAAATGAGTCAGGCCGCCCTTTCCGCCAGCCGCCCACCCTCTCCCACTCCCACTCCCTAACCCTCCCACCAACCCTCCCCAGCCCTCATCATTGCCCCCTCCCACCATCGTGCACCATCCGACCGCCCCCCCGCTCTCACCGCTCTCGTCGCTTCTTCATCTCTATGCCCCCCAGTCCACCCCTGCCTTCCACCCCCAACTCCCTAATCCGACACCAACCCTCTACCGTCACCCCGCACACCCCACCCCCGCGAAGCAGAATTAGGCCGGACGCCAGTGCCGCCGACCCCCGCGTGCCGCCGGTGAACGGTTTTTTTTTTCGTGGTTTTTTGCGTCGTTACGGAGGCCCCCAGAGGGCGCGCATCATGAGCATCAGCGGGTCCAGCCCGGGACCCCCAGGCGCGCATCAGGAGCATCAGCGGCTCCCGGGGCGGGACCCCGGGGGCGCATCAGGAGCATGATGCCCCCCAAAGGGCGGGCATAAGCGACGTGTCTAAGCCCGGGGCTAGGAAAAAGGGAGTTTAGGGGCCTTATAAAGTGCTTAGAAACGTTAAGGGAGTCTAGGAGCCTCAAACGCTTAGAGATTTGAAGGGAGTTTAGGGGCCTGAAAATGCTTAGAAACTTAACGCTTAGAGATTTTAAGGGAGTTTAGGGGCCTCAACATGCTTAGAAACTGCTCGCCCCGGGCTTCTGCGTGCGCTGCCCGCCCATGGGCGCAGCCCCTTAAAATATTCTATGAGAACCCTCAAAACAGTACTGAAATTGTTAAGGCCCCTATAGTAGGACTCCGAGAGTCGGGTGCTCTTGGCCAAGGTCCCGGCGCAGAAGTATGTGTTCAGGGAGCTGGGGTAGAGCACGTCGGCCACCTTTGCGTACATGCTGCCCTTGAAGTGCCTCGAGGTGTGCGCTTCTGGGGCTTAGGGCTTAGGGTTTAGGGTTTAGGGTTTAGGGTTTGAAGAGGTAGGATTTAGGGTTTAGGGTTCAGGGGTCTGCGCTTTCAAGTGGAAGGGTTTCGTTGAGTGCTTGGGGGGAGGGGCAGGCCTTGGGCTCTTGCTTCGACTGGGGCAAAACCAGCCGAAGAACAGCGCCAGCTAGGTTTACTGAACCCTATACCCTGAACCCTGAACCCTGAACCCTGAACTCTAAACCCTAAACCCTGAACCCTGAACCCTAAACACTAAACCCTAGACTCTCAACCCTAAACTCTAAATGGGCCCATCAAGCCGAGAGACTCGGTACCCGGGGCCCAAAGCTTCTCGCCGCAGCTCGCCTGGTTGGCAGCAGCTTTGGGGTTTGGGGTTCAGGGTTTCGACTTGAACGTCGGGAGATTAGGGTAGTGGAGTCTAGGGTAGATGGAGAGGGAAGGAGACAGAGAGAGTGAGAGCGAATGGAGAGCGGGAAGAAACAAGGAAGACAGAAAGAGCAAAAAGAGAGCGAGGCAGCGACAGAGACAGTGACCGGGACAGAGGCAGTGACAACAACGGAGAAAGGGAAAGAGAGGGTGGGGCTGTTGACGGTTCAGGGTTTGGGGTTCTTGCCTTCGGGTTTGAGCTCCAAACCCGAAACCTAATCTCTGGAACGGAGCATCGGAACTCATTCAATTGGAGTTAAGAGTTTAGGGCTTTGGGTTTACACAGGTATTTGGGGTCGTTTCTACATTCAACTTGTATCATAGGGGTGACGAACGTGACCAAAACCCTGTCTATGAGCCGCCAACCCTGAGCCCCTAAATCCATAGCCCCTCACAAGGTTTAGGGTTTAGGGTTCAGGGTTTAGGGTTTAGGGAAGCCCTGGATACCTTAAACCCTAGGCCTTACACGCCTGAAAATCCAAGCGGGAGCGCCTTGGCCGTGAAGTTGTCAAGGCGTGTGGGGTACCTGGCCCATGGTTCTCTGCAAGCTATATTGATGGTCTAGGGCTTGGGGTCCCAGGCTTTTGGGTTTACAGTTCAGGGTTTAGGGCAGCAGGTGCAACATTCCGACATCCGAACCCACCCCCCCCCCCCCCCCACCGGAAAAAATCCTCAAGAGTCCTAAACGTGGGTTTAGGGCCCCTATACCCTCAGATCTGGCCTCAGTTGCAGGTGCGCCCAGTCGCTGGAAGTGTAGGTCGTGTTGATGCACTTCCTGGGGAAGGGAACGGTTTCAGGTAGGATATGCGGGCCTTGGAGCTTTCTGGTCTTATGGATCAGCGCTTGTAGGGCTTAGGGCTCAAGGATCTCAGAGCTTACTAGGCTTGGGGGGGGGGGGGGGGGGGGGGGCGGACCCTAAACCCTCAACCTTTAACCCTAAACCCTAACCCCTAACCCCAAACCCCAAACCCTCGCGTGTACAGCAGAAGCTCCTTGGCAAAGTATGTGACTGCAAGTGTTGGTGTGAGCCAGTACAGGATGCTCAAGCTGAAACGCTATCCAGCACTTCCAAAAGTTAACCCAAGTAGCAGAATACAGCACGATGCTACAGACAGAACGGCCAGAGACATTTGTGCTTTGTCCCCTGAAAAGAATCAGCTGCTGTGACTCCAGCCATAGACTCATCCCGCTTCGGCGGGTTATGAGCCCAACGCTGCTGAAGCTGGGCTAGACTGGAAGTCAAGAATGGAGAAGAAGGAGAGTGCGCCGGCAGAAAGCAGGCCCAGCCCTTTCTGGAGTGAAGAAGCGCAGAGAAAGTTTATGGAGACCCACAGGTACCGAGATACTCAACGACCTGCAATCCTGGAAAAGCACGAGCAGACAGCGACGCGGCATGAAGAGCAACAGCTTCGAGAACCACCATATGAACAGGCACAGGCCTCGTCATCCACGAGTTTGGATGATGCAAAGAAGCCTGTTGTCGTCAATAGTTCTGCTGAGAGTGATTCAGGTGGAAGAGCAAAGGCCCCATCGGTGGAAAATCTTTCTATGATTGCCAAAGTGCAAGCTCGTGCGGACGGTTCGCCGGACCGTCTTAGCTTGGGAATGGAAAGTGCCTATAGTGGAAAGTCTGCCTCTTCACGACATGAGACCCTGGGTCAGGAAGGCGTCAAGCCAGAGCCAGAGATTATAGCTGAATCTCGGGAAACTGAACCAAGATCTCCAGGGGAACCTGGTATGACATTTCAGGAGCCCGCGATGGCTCAATTGCTACGCCAACTGAGTGGCTTAGTCACTCAGGCCCTGCAGGAGCAAGTGGCGCCAACGCTTCAGCAAGTGCTGGTGAATCAGGCGCAACTTGAATCCCGTTTGGATCAGATGGAAGTGGCTTCCAGACCAGCTTCTACAGATGGAGATGGCTTGATTGAGCGTACGCGAATGCTAGAGCTCAGTACTCCAACTGAGGACGTCAAGACAAGCCATTTTCCCGTGATGTCTAGTAGTGAAAGCGTGGATAGAGTCAATGCGCTAGGTGTACAGTCTATTCGCCCCAAAGCTGAGCAGGCGGAGGTTCCCCATGAAGTCCAGTTGGAAGGTGGCAAACCTGAAGCTGGTGATGACCAAGGACCTACCCTTCCCTCTAAAGGCACCGTATGGGTGGGAACGACGGAATATGCCTGGCGAGTATCAGCTGGCGGATTGAAATTAGTACCAGTGCAAACACAGCAGCATGAAGCAGATCAGCAACCTGTGCAAGAGTTCGGTGTACGGGCAGCAGGTAGTGGTGGAAGTGTACCTACGGACAGAATCTTCAGCAATAGGGCAGTGTCACCGTTTGAGCGTTACCCTGGCACGAGATCAGAGCCAGGACGCGATGACATAGGCCGCGTGAGCATCGAGCGACAACTCAAACCAAATATCTCTGACCCATGCCCAACTCCAAATGCCCCACCTTTGCCTCCTAAACTTGAGCAGGGAACGGAGTCCCAAGTTGGATTCGGCCCATATGAAGGAATTCCTCCAGTTCCAACGGCCAGGTGCAGTGGGGCTGCGGGTAAAGGGACCGGGAATAGGAGTTCTAGCAGGGAGGTTCAAGAGGGCGGGCGTTCAGATGTTCACAGTCGTCCGGTAACGCCAGTCAAACCCAGGATTGTGTATCCGTTCTCTCCAGGTGGCACCGAGATTCGACCTCCAAATCATAGTCCGCCACGTAGACCCACTAGGTCCCCGAACTCAAGAACGAAAGTAGCTGCAGGCACTGAGAACCCCCCTCCTGCACAGACCGACATGCAACAACTGGTGGTAGCGCTTGAAAGGGCTATTCGTGTGGGGCGAGGGGATTCTCGCACAGAGGATGTCAAGTCGATTGCTGAGCTACCCAAACTAGAGATTCGGGACAATGAGCGTGAGCTTACACCATTAATAGCCGGGGACTGGATGGCATTGCTTGGCCCGTCGCTGAGAGATCTCTCGGCAAATGCCTCAGAATGGTGGGCAGAAGTCCAAAGCGCCTATCAGGCCTTTTACACCAAATGGTTAGAAAGCAGTCCGATTGAAAGACTCCTCTTACTGCCTGAACGCCCGAATAGATTTGACGCTGGCCCGTTTGCCAGAGTGGAACAAAGAGCAGTTTCTTTGCTTTTAAAGGCGGTTCCGTCCTCCATAAAGGAGGAAGTCGTAGCTATGAGAAAGCTGAGCTCAATCGAAATCCTAGGAGCAATTATGACTACGTACCAACCCGGAGGGCTGAAGGAGCGTAGTGCCCTCTTAAAGTACCTCACTGCCCCAGAGCCAGCAAAAGGGGTCACAGAGGCTCTTCGAGCCATCAGACGATGGAGTCGCTGGAGAAAGAGGGCTACAGAACTTCAGATTTCGATACCAGACAGTACCTTGCTCATAGCTGGACTGGACGTAATGACTAGCCAGGTACTCAGCCAACACACCGATGCGTTGTTCAGGATCCAAACTTTTCGACACCAACACACCATCGACATGGTACCGACGGCAGATAAGGCCTTGTCACTTAGCCAAATGATTCAGGCCGAGCTGCAGGTCTTGGAGAACGCAGGCTCCCACAAAAGGCCAAAAATTGCCAAGGTTGCGGATGGAAATGCTGAAGGATCAGACAACGCAAACACTGCGCCTAGTAATAAAGGCAAAGGAAAAGGAAAGGGTGATGGGAAGTCCGTCGCTAAGGGGTCCGAGGCTCCAGAAGGGAATAAAGGTGGCGGCAAGGCCTGTTACCACTGGATGTCAAAAGCGGGGTGCAAGCTAGGGAGACAATGCAGGTTTCCTCACGATAAAGCTGCGCTCAATGCTGCGTTGGATGTGGGCTCCAGGTGCTACGTTTGTAGTGGAATAGGACATAAGGCCCAGGACTGTCCATCGCAGAGCCAAGTGGAAGGCGAAGACAGGGCGACTAAAGGTAAAGCAAAGGGAAATTCCAAAGCTCAGCCCAATGTTCCGGCTGTGAAGCGCGTGGAGGAAGATACGCCTCAGGCAAAATTGATCAGTGCTGCCACTGACCTTCTCCAGCAGATGCAGACGAAAGCCGTAAGCCTGGCCTCATCGTTGAACAGGATCTCCGCGGACGGTCCTAGGACTGGACTGATCGACTCAGGAGCATCCACATGCTTGAGGACTGCCAGGGATGATGAGCCTAAAGGGTTGGTCAAGAAAACGGTGGATCTTGCCCAAGGAACCGCAGAGTTGTTCGTTACTCCTTGTGGCACTCTTGTTTCTCCCACTCCAGTCGAGACAATAGTCGCTCTTGGATTACTCATCAAAATAGGGTGCAGGCTCCAGTGGGGTGAGAAGGAGTGCACATTATGGCACCCGTCAAGGGGGCAGATTCGGCTTGAAGTGAGCTCAGGGTGCCCTCGTGTCCCGGAGGAGCTTGCGCTAGAATTGATTCAGGAGATTGAGCAATATCGTGTGAACACAGTCGGCGCGGCCATTAAGGCACTGCAGGCCAAAAGACAATAGCTTGCCTCAACCCAAGGAAGCAATTAGCAAACTCACAGACGAGATTCTTCGAGGGGGTGATGTTGCCGGGAGTCTAGGAGAGTTGGTGCTGTCGTTATGGCCAGAAATCCCAAATGCCATTCTGCAGGATCTGGTAGCCTGGGCCTCTCAGGACTCTACTACATTGGTCTTTAATCGCCGGAAAAGAAGAGCGGTGTCAAAGGCTAAAGGGGTCTTGATACATTTGTTTGCCGGGGAATCTCGGAAGGAAATAGAAACTCACGCGAGGGCAAAGGGCTACGAGGTAGTATCTGTGGGCCTACAAGAAGATTTCGCGTCCATCCAGACATTCGTGTATGTGCTTCACCTAGCGGCGCAGGGAGTTGTAGATATCATCTTTGCGGCACCGCCGGGTGGAACGAATTCCGTGAGTAGGTTCATACAGCCGGGGCCAAAGCTTCTTAGAACTAGAGAAGGCACGAGTCGTTGGGGTCTGGTAGGATTGAGCCCTGCAGAACAAGTCAAGGTAAAGCAGGCGGATGAGCTTTATCTTCGGACTCTTCTGCTCATGCATGTAGCTGAGGAGGGTAGACGGAGAGTCAATAAGCCCCCCACATGGAGCCTGATTGAAAACCCCCAGGATCCAGCTACGTATGTGCGGCCAGACTCAAACCTTCACCAGCAGGCCCGCCGGCATGGCGGGTTTCCGTCGTTCTTTGCCACCAGGGAGTTTCAGATTTCCTCTGAACTGCTGGGAATGAGGCAATATCATGGAGACCAAGGCCCGTATGGTCATGAGAAGCGTAGGCCAACGACATGGGCATCCACCAGAGAACTCCCAGAACTGAAGAAAGGGCCGGGTGTAGGGCCAAGTGTGGATGGTGCTGTAGAGGAAGAATGGCTTGCTGCTAAGTGCAGTAAATGGGCACCAGGGATGATTCGGCTACTACTAAACCTAGCGCCGTCGCTCTCACAGTCTGGCATCAAAGTTGCTAAGGCAGATTCGATGGACTGGGAAGAGCATGTGCGTAATGGACATTGGCCTCCTTCTAGAAGGTGTAGAAGGTGTATAGCGGCGTGTGCCCGACATAGAGCCCACCGACGGATCAGATGTCCGGCATCTTGGGTCTTATCGGCCGATACCATCGGACCTTTCAAGAAGGCGGAGGATGAAACGTCGCCTGACCTTCGGTACCTCTTGATAGCATGTGTTGTGGTGCCAGTAGATGGAAAGGGAAAGCCAGTGCTGGGACCAGAGCAGCAACAGGCCGAAGCAGCCGAGGACACCGCCGTAGAAGCTGATGAGGAGTTAGCTGACTACGAGCCAACCGAGATGCCTGACGATGAGAATCATATCAACATCCCATTGGAAGAGCTCTTCGGACCGGATGTCGAAGAAGCCCCTCTCGTGGGAAAGGCTCTTCAGGAGTACGAAGAGTGTCTGAAAGCCTGCCAGCAAGATGCTGATGAGCTCACTGCAGCCACAAAGGAGTGCAAAGTAGATGGGCTAGCTTGGAAGGAAGTAGTGTTTGTGGAAACGCTTAGGCGAAAGACCCCAGCTGCTACCGCCCAAGCTCTCACCCGTATCCTAACGCAGGCCCATGAACTTGGGCTACCCGTCGTGCGGCTACACACCGATAGTGGCTCAGAGTACGTAAATCCTCAGATCAGGAAGATGGCTACCAGGTTTCAACTGAAGCAAACCTGCGCAGCTCCAGAGGAACATAACAGTAATGGCCGCATCGAAAACATAGTGCAGCGTGTAAAAAACCAGATGAACATGTTGTTGGGCTTGCCTAACAGCGATCCGGTGCTCTGGCCTCTTGCGGCTAAGAGCGTTGTTGCAACATGGCGTGCGCAAACACTGAGGCAGATGGGCATGCCAGCTCCAGCAGTGGTTCCGTTTGGTACTCACGCTCAGGTACTCTGCAGGTCGTGGTTGCGCAAGAGCAAACAGTCTTGGAAAGCAAAGGCAGTGGACGCCACCGTCTTGTGTCCTGCTTCGCTAATAAAACTTGGGTATGTGGTTAGGATAGGCAAGCGGTTGTCGGTCGTTACAAAGCTGTTTCAGGGTGAGGAGCCACCGCTCACAATCACGTTGAGCCCAGGCCAAGACCCACCAATGTCACATTCCCTAGGCCCTGAAACTCGTGTGTCCGAAAAAGCCTCAATCCCAAGTATGTCCCACGCGCCTCCTCCTCTTGTTAGGTATCGTGACAAAGCCCCAGGCCCAGGTAGACGTCCTGTAGTAAGTGCCATTCAACCTCACCCAGGTAGGAGTGTAGAAGATCTCCAAGCTGAACAACTGGCTAAAGCGAGTCCGTTTGATGTGGATGAGGCAGTACGTTTTGTCTTGAGTAGTTCGTATGTTGTAGAACAGGGGCTTCAGGACATCAGCAGCAGCAATAAGCACTTCTCGGGACAGCACTATCTGTTTGGGGTCTACCGGTATGGAGGAGCCGTCGGGCTCACTCGGTGCTGCAAACAGCGCCCAGGAATGTCTGGCCTGTTGGCAGCTATTGCTAAGGCCAAGTGTCCTGAAGCTACTTTTTCGACGATAGGACTATGTGTAAATGGGGCAGCCTATCCACATCGTGACAGCAACAATCTCCCTACTTCGGTGTCGCATTGGATTCCTCTCAAAATGCCAAAAAAGGGCGGTAGGTTGTGGGTTGAACTTCGGGTGGGTACTCAGGTTGTTGGTCAGCCAGCAGTTGTGTCCGCCGGTAATACTCATGTTCCTGGACAGTTCCACAGCCCCAATTGCCCTGCAGCGTTCTCCCCGATGCACCTGCATGGCACTGAAGATTGGAACAGGCAGGAGTCGAGAGTAGTGCTTCTGTTGTACACGGTCAATTGCTTGCAAAACCTCGATGAGCGATCTCTTCTTGAGCTACGGCAGTATGGGTTTTCCGTTCCTTGCGTTAACGAAAAAGGGGGAGATGGTGTTCATGATGCTCGTGCTAGGGAGGGGGGAGATCCAGGATTTCAAGATGGTGTCCATGATGCTCGGGCTAGGGAGGGGGCAGACCCAGGATTTCAAGGCAAAAATGGAGAACTAGGTGGTCCTGTGTGCCTCGGGCTAGGAAGCCATTGCGTGTGTCCCGCCACTACTCAGCAAGCTGCAGAGTCGGGGGAGATCGGGGATAGTAGGATAGAGGATGGTGGTAGCAACCACTCGGGTCCCAACTGCCTGCAATTTGTAGGCTCGGAGGAGAAAGGGAGCAGTTCAGGTTGTGTTGTGAGGGTCGCGCGTCTTCAGGGTGATTCAATGGCACTTTGCAGGATTTGTGATTCGGAGGAACTGGTTAATGATCAGGGAAGGTGTTCGGAGTGTGGTTGTAAGGTTGCAGAGAGTTCGGTAGGTAGCAGTTGTAACCCGTACAAGGCCCGAGCTGGGTTTCAGACGCTGACTGCACCTACCCACCCCAAAGGAAAAACCTCAAAACCCAAAGAAAAAACTGAAAATTACCAAAACCCAGAAAAATCGCATAATATTTACCCTAAAAACTGTATCACTTCCGGTGATATGCCTCAGAACCGCAGCCAAGGGATGATGCGAGCGATGTGTGTGTCGGGGGATCGGTCAGTAGAGCCGGTCGCTGGCGGGCGCTGCAGTAAGCAAGTCCTTCGGGCCCTGGAGGGGCCTACTGGCAATGAGCGGGAAGGGTGGCATCAGAGGCGTCCAAGTCAGGCCTTGACATGCATTAGGTCGGAGGGGCTTGAGCGCGGTGTGTGGATGTTGGACTCTGGCTCCATAACTCGGAAGGAGGCTGAGAGGCCGAGTAACGGTCTCGAGGAAGCTGACCGAGAATTAAGCCTGGAGTTGCGTGAGGAGCTTGTGTGTGAGTTTGATGGTGAAAGTGATGGGCGGAGCGATAAGCCTGAAGAGGCGGAGAGTGCCTCTGAGGAGGGCGGTGACAGTCATCGCCAGGATGCCCGCTGGGCTGCGTCGTATGAGCGTGTGCTTGATCGTGAAGAGTTGAGATGCGTTGGAGGTGAGTCGCTTGGAGAAGTCTATGCGACAAGGACCCAGCAGGAGATCATGGATTTTGAAAGTTGGCTTGATGAGCGGCAGCTGAGGCTGGCGAGCATGCATGAGGAAGAGCTGCAACAATGGATAGATGATATGCCTCCTGCTTCGGAGGCGGCTCAATTGAAGCGGCTAGAAATCAACAAGTTGTGGGAGGACGTTGAAGACTTGCGCTTGGAGTTGACGCAGTTGTGCTTGAAGCAAATAACTGAAGACTCACAAGCATTAGCTGAGGCCCAAGCCATGCCTGCTGATGTTCATGAACAGGTAGTGCTTCAGACGCGGATAGTTGCAAACATGCAGGTGATGGCAAACTGGGAGCTCTGGAAACCTGCCGTTGAGGCAGAACTTGGAAGCCTGATACAGGACAAGCAGGCGATCTATGAGACAACTCAGAAGGAGTTGGACAAGCTGCAGGCGCAGGGCTACAAGGTTTTGTTGATCCCAAGTAAAGCCATTTTTACCATAAAAGCCCCGGGGGGCAAGTATAAGTGTAGATTAGTAGCCTGCGGAAACTACCTTAGCAGTAGCGAGGGCAGCAAACTGGAACATAGGCAGACTGTCTACACCCCCAGCATAGGGATAGATGCCCTACGTACAGCGTTGGCCTTCAGCACGCGAAGGAGGCACACGTTAATCACAGTAGACATAAAGGCCGCATTCCTCAATGCGCAGCTATTGCCACGTAATCGGGGCAGCGCTGAGAAGGTTGCTGCAGAAGCCAGTAATGCAATCGATCAGGTTGAGGTGCCGTCGTCCAGTAGTCATTTCCAGCAACAGTCACAGCAACAGCATCAGCGCCAACAGCAGACTCAGAAAGAGAAGACAGAGAGTATTTTGGCTCAAGACTCGCGGCTCGACGAAGTGACCGATGAAGTGGTGGCCCTAGTACCTCCACGTGTCCTCGTTACACAGGGAGTTTTCAGCTCCCAGGCGCGGCTCATCATTAAAAAGGCTCTCTATGGGCTTGATCAGTCCCCAAGAGATTGGAGTTTTCAGCGTGATCAAGCATTGCGGAAGATCATCATCAGGCATCAAGGCACCGAGTACCGTTTGTATCAATCATTAGCTGAAGACAGTCTTTGGCTACTCAGTAGCGAAAAACCGCTCAGAGGAATGGAAGCCACGTTGAACATCTCGCCTGAAACATCGGCAATCGCTGGATGGGTTGCTGTGTACGTAGATGACGTCCTGGTAGGAGCTGAGAACAGCTTAGCCTGGGCAGTGATTTCTGCTATCCGGGAGCGATGGGAGTGCTCGGAACCTCAAGAAGTTGTGAATGGCTCCCAGGGAAAGGTGAGATTTTTAGGAATCGACCTCAGCTGGAATGACAATCGTGACTTGGTTTTGTCTCAGGCCTCATACATTCGAGAACTGGAGCAACGATACAAATCGCAGCTTGATGGGTTAGGAAAACCAACGACTCCGTTGCCAAATGCCTTCGACGACGACGCCCGCGAAGAGTCAAGCGACGTTGAAGACGTTAGACGATGTCAAACCATAGTGGGAGAAATGCTTTGGGCAAGTATCCGAACGAGACCAGACATTACTTTCTCGGTTTCAAAATTAGCTGCTGCAATCACACGAGCTCCTGTAGGAACCTACAGATCTGCACTTCACGCGCTGGCCTATCTAGTGGCAAGCGCAGAGTGTGTGTTGATTTATCCACGTGATGAGCGAGAAGTGTGGAAGCAGTATAAGAAGTCCACCGCTATGGAGGGGCTTCTTGAAGGATATGGGGACGCGTCATTTGCTCCAGAGGCCAAGAGATCGATGCAATGCGTCCAGGTGCATACCGAAGGGGCGCTTACCGGATGGTCGTGCGCAAGACAGGCTTTCATGGCTCAAAGTTCTTGTGAAGCGGAAATGATAGCTTTGATGGAGTTAGCTAACTACACCATCAGTAGCTCTTATGTATTTGACGAGTTGCTGCAGCGGCGCTCTTGCAAGGAGTTGCTGGGCGACAATGTAGCGGCGCTGGCCTTGTACGGTGGTACAAGTGCTAGCTGGAGAACCAGGCATCTAAAAATCAGAGCTAAGGCTTTTGCTGAGCGATACATGGAGGGTGATCTTCCGGCAAATCATATAGCCGGGGAATTCAACCCGGCTGACTCAGGCACCAAAGCCTTGGGGGCAGCACGTCACTGGAAACTGTGTGATTTGATGGGATTGCACATACCGCGTGGGCAGACTAAGCTGGCGCATGTGAGCACTGAGCACAAAGTAGAGAATGCGTCAGAGTCGAAGCGCTACTTGCAAGCGGTGATAGTGGCATGCTGTTTGTGTAGTGCAAGTGCCCAACCGACGCCGGCTGCGAACTCAGAGGGAGATGCCGCGTTGTGGGTGCTAATCTGTTTGGTGGCAGTAACCTCCATTGCCTTGTGGGAAGCAGGGAAAGCGTTTGTGCGATGCTGTCTTAGGTATGGGGCGCAGAGGCGTCCTGTCAGAGTGTCGGAAGAGAGCGATGAGAGACTGCCAGAAAGACAGCCCGATAGTGAAGATGAGCTTGAAGAGCAAACTCCCCTGCAACTGGCCCTGCAAGAGATTGAAAGAGAGAGGGAAGGAGTGAGGGAGAGAGAGAGGGAAGAACAGCAGCAGCAGGACTATGAAGAGGGCTTGCGTAGAAGAGGAGCCAGGATTTATGTAGCAGAGCCAGAGTTGGAGCCTCCGCTGCCTGCATCGCCGGCGATGAACCCAGGTCCTCAGAGCCATATTGCAACGCAATATCTAGATGACCTTCTTGTAGCTGCACCGGCGGAACACATAGACCGTATTGTTCAGGAGGAACTGAATCGTAGAGCCACCGGCAATCCGCCTGCCCCAACTGAAATCCCCCCAGCTCCAGTTCGGGAAGTCCGAGTTTTGGACTTCGAAAGGGCTCGTGAGGAAGTCTTGAGAGGTCAACGGGAGGAGCAGCGGATGGGTTTGCCACCAGACCCTCCTATTGTTATCCATCCTGGTTTAGGACCTCCGCGCAACCAGCCACCGCTGAGGGAGATCCAAAGGGCTTCCTCAACTTGGGGCGGCCTAGCATCTGCTTTGCATCAAGTGCTTCCCGTAGAGTACCGTAGAGATTTTTATCAAATAGACTGGAACAGAAATGTTCTCATACGGTGGCATGCAGCTACGCGTGTGCGACTATTCACACCTACGCAGACGAGGCTTCCAGATGGCCTTGACATCCGTGCAGTCACTGGTCGTAGGAGATCTTTCATCACCGAAATGGCACGCCAGTATGTACTCGACGACAGCTTTCGAGGCGAAGGAGCTCAAAGATACTTGGAAGCTGAATGGAGGGGAAGGACTGAGCTCGAAATCAGTCGAGCCATCCTTCAAATGGTGCGTCCTGCGCCATTGCCAGAAGGCATGCGATAAGGGAAGTGAACGTAGCGTAGACTGCACACAACAGGAGCTGAGATGCCGAGATGAGTTCTGAATTAGTCTGTTAAAGGCTGAGGTACTGCGAATCGCAGTAGGGGGAGCGCGTGTACAGCAGAAGCTCCTTGGCAAAGTATGTGACTGCAAGTGTTGGTGTGAGCCAGTACAGGATGCTCAAGCTGAAACGCTATCCAGCACTTCCAAAAGTTAACCCAAGTAGCAGAATACAGCACGATGCTACAGACAGAACGGCCAGAGACATTTGTGCTTTGTCCCCTGAAAAGAATCAGCTGCTGTGACTCCAGCCATAGACTCATCCCGCTTCGGCGACCCTAAACCCTAAACCGTAAACCCTAAACCCAAACCCAACACCCTAAATCCCCAAGCCCTCGTACCAAGGCTTTCAGAATCAGCTCCAGAGCACTTGAACCTATAGTTCTCCTAGCAGTGCTAGCGCTGCATCAGCTCATCCCAAGAAAGCCCAGAACCGTCAAGTCCAGGGACATGCGCCCTAAACTCCTGAACTGTGGTTGGTTTTAGGGTTTGGGGTTTCAGGGTTTCATACACTGTGGCTGGGCTGCGTTTCTGCGTAGCCTCAGGCTTCAGGGGCTTACAGTTAAAGGGTTTAGGTGTTCAGGACCGTTTAGGGATTCAAAGCTTCGGGACTTCAGCGTATAGGGTTTTAGAGGTATCGGGTTCAGAGTCTTAGGGTTTTAGGCTCTGAGGCTAAACGCTTTGGGGTTGAGGGGGGTTGGGGCTCAGGCACCTGCAGGGCCCCCTCACAAGCCCTGAGAGCCCGCAGGCAGTGGCTCAGCTGAGCGGCTCAAGCGCCTTGGTTGTGTCCTTGGTACAGGTTTCAAGGGGGTAGAGTTGAGGGTGTAGGGCTATAGGGCCTGGCCTAGGGTGCGTCACATGCTCTGCGCACACCACCACGCGGGACGTGTTTGTGGTGTGCGCTCTAGCCGCCTGAACCCCATACAATGTTTAGGCCACGGCCTGCTGCAAATGCAAGGCTTCTCTGACTTAAGCCCCCAAATGGGGGTGGTTCTGTGAGGCCTTCCGTTTCGGGTCCAGGTTTTTTTTTCGTGTTTTTTCTGTTTTTTTTTTTTTTTTTTTTTTTTTTTTCGTATTTTCATGGTCTTGGGTTTAGGGTTTAGGGTTTAGGGTTAGGGTTAGGGTTTAGGGTTTAGGGTTTAGGGTTTTTAGGGTTTTTAGGGTTTTTAGGGATTTTAGGGTTTTTAGGGTTTTTAGGGTTTTTAGGGTTTTTAGGGGTTTTTAGGGTTTTTAGGGTTTAGGGTTAGGGTTTAGGGTTTAGGGTTTAGGGTTTAGGGTTTAGGGTTTAGGGTTCACCTGAACCATAAAAAAACACGAAAAAAACCAGAAAAAAACACGAAAAAAGAACCATCAGCCTTCCGTTTCTGTGTCAATCATAAATCCTATATCCTAAACCCGAAATCCTACATCCTAAAAAACCTAAATTCCAAACCTTATCAAGGGGTTTGGGGTCTACGGGCCCTCTGGAATATGGAAAATAGGAACATAGTCCTTATATTATGAGGGCTTGGGGCACAGAGTTTCTTTAGGGGGGGGGGGGGGGAGGATAAAGAACCCACATAAGAAACAACCTACTATCAAGCCTATGAAACAATACTATACCAATTCCACCAATCCGAATTGGCCGTGTCACCCCCAGCCCTAAAGCGCCTAACCCAAGAAGCCCCCAAGCCCAAAAACCCAAACTCCCTGAGCCCTAATCCCTCAACCCTACACCTTATAAACCTTAGAACCCTAAAACCAGAAACCCAAAACGCCAGCCCCTCCCCATTGCCGGCCGAGCTACATCTACTCCCAGAGCGCCTCAGGGACTCGTCGGGTTTAGGGTTGTTTTTAGGGTTTTGGGCTCAGGGTTTGAGAGGTTTCCTGTGGCGTGGTAGAGGTGTTCAGGGTTTCGGAGTTCTAGAGATTTTGAGTTCAGGGTTTTGGAGGCTCAGGGTTTCAGAGATCAGCTCAGGGGGGCCCCCAATGTGCAATGTTCCTTTAAGACGCCTTTGAAAACTCGGTGTTGCAGTCTTTCGGAGTTCTGGGCCGTAGGGCTGCAGAGTTCCCGGGTTTGAGGTTCAAGGCCTCAGGGCCTGAGGAGCTTGGGCTTCAGCTTCCAGGTTTGTGTTTTGTGTTGGCTTCGGGGCTGGTGGTCTTCATTCGGGCAACACTTAGAACTTAGAATCGACGGGGCTGCCTTTCTCTCTGAGGGTTTGCATAAGGGATCCTGACGCCGTACTGCTGGGCATGCCAGAACCATGCACCCTAAACCCTTTAGACCCTAAAGCCTACGAAAAAGGATTCCGGGGGTACTGCTGGGCCAGAGCCATGCTGAAAGAGGCCACCCGTGGCTCAGGGTTTCACGGTTCAAGCTGCTCAGGGTTCTTCGGGTTCAGGCTTCTTCGGGTTTCGGGTTTAGGATTTAAGGCTCAGGGTTTAGGCTTACGGAGTTACATAAGCTCTCTGTTGAAATGTCTCTAGGCTGCGGCGTGGTAGGGCTCGGACCAAGGAGGCAGTCGATACGAAGCAGGGCACGCCACTCCTCCACAACTCCACGAATGGTCGGTTCCCCTTAAAAGAGGATTTTGGGGTCCTGCTGCCCTCATCTTCCATGTAACCAGAGAAGGACAAAGTAACGAGCTGCCCCCAACCCACCCCCCCTAATAGGGAAGTTTGGAGCGTAGGCCGAACATAGGGTTGCATTGAAGGAGGCGATCTGACCATCTGAGGGGGCTTTTGTCGTCTGCGACTTCCTGCGCAAATTCTGGGAAACAGATATCGCCAGCGATGCTGCTTACATCTTCAGGAGCATGAAAACCCCCCGATGAAAAGCCCTCCTCCCCCAAATCCAGCAAAGCCGAAATACTTTATGAGAGCACAAGCCAAGGACCCTAAACGTAAGCCCTAAGCGACCCCAAAAACAAGCTGCTCCTGCTGGCGTCCTGGGACGGTGGCCTGGCAAAGCATTGAAGGCTTGGTTTCTTGCAGGTTCTGAAAGGTTTCAGGGTTTCAGGGTGCCAGCTGCGGAAGGCCCTCTCAACCCTACAAACCCTAGGACCTTTCTCTTCTCTGTAATGAAGTCTAGGTCTGACAACAAAGAGGTTTGAAGGCAGGGGAGCACAGAGACGGATTCGTGAGCCCAGTTCTGGAAGATAGAATGGTGTCAATAAAACGCACAAGAAGAAGACAACCGAGTACTACCCAACATCATCATCCCCCTCAAAGCTATAGTCCTTTGCACATCCTTACGATAGGAACAACAAACATGGGGTACCTGCAGTCGAGGAAAACCTCCAACTAAGAAGAACTAAAGAGGCCTTAGGGTCATTTCGGGTACCAAAATCTGGAGAACCACCCTAAACCCTAAACCCTAAACCCTAAACCCTAAACCCTAAACCCTAAACCCCCCAGCCCGAAAGCTCGTTAGAGGGAACAGCAAGGCTCTCTGTGCTCGCCAGGCTCACGGAGGGAAGAGGCAGAGGGTTGACGGCTTACGGGGTGCTGGGTTTAGGGTTTAGGGTTTAGGGTTTAGGGTTTAGGGTTTAGGGTTTAGGGTTTAGGGTTTAGGGTTTAGGGCTCAGGGTTTCGGGTTTGGGGTAGCCCAGCCCCACCCTGCCCCTCCTCTCCCTTTCAGGAAGCCTCCTGCTTCGACTCCTCCGACGTCAGCGCCGACTTCTTGGTGTCGTAGCCTCAGGGAAGGGGGAGCTCGTTTGCATTAAACTCGTATTTCCTATTTTTTGGCACTTTCGTATCACTACGATGATTGTTCATTTCGTATCACTACGATGATTGTTCATGATGATTACTGTTATTATATAAGGATGCTCTGTTGGTATTAATTAAGACGGGTGAAGTTGCGGTCCTGTAGGAAGCGGGGCTTGAGGCAGTGGGGCTTCATAGGGCTTCACAGCACTGCTTAGGACTGTAGGGGTACCTGAAAACCCTAAACCCAAACCCGAGCCTAAACCCTAAGAACAACTTTCTGGGCTCCAGATTCAAAGGCCGCTTCCTGGGCAAGCTTCGATCTTCAATCCAGCACTAACAAGTGGGTTGTGGGCTTGGGAGTGTTCAGCGCTTAGGGGTTTAGCGTTTAGCACTGGAATCTTCATGCTACATCTTCCTACGAGTGCCTCTGGAGTTAGAACTATACGCATGAGTCTCCTGCCTCAATCTCCGAGTCTAGGGCTCTCCTTCTTCTTCTGTCGGTGCTCACTTGACCACGAGACAAATCAGCAGACTCGCAAAGAAGGACTTCCTCAACCAGAAGCACTGGCCAGGATATAGCTGTTTCTACCTCCTGGTCGAGTTCTTCCCTCCACCCATAGTACATTCTCGTCCGTCTCCAGGATAACGAACACCAAACCAAAACCCGAACATCCATCCCGTGACGCATCCGACTCAAGCTTCGTAGAAAACCCTACAGGCGCAAGGTGGGGGCATCTAGGGGGGCCCTTTCGGGGGAGTGGGAAAACACCCACGTAGGCGCAAGGCAGGTGAGGTAGGTGTCCCACTTCCCCTGGCTTCTTGGGCGACGAAGTGTTGAATTTCTTTGGGAGCTGTGCGCAGCGGTAGGGAGGGCTGGACAGGGGCTGGAAAGGCTGGGGTTTTCTTGTCTCGAGTCTAGGCGCATACGTTTCCTCAGGGTTTTGGGGGTGTAAAAGGTCGGGCTTCTCAAGGTTTTGTGGTTTGCTGGGTGTGATCGGCATCAAGGGCAGTGGGGCTTCAGCGCTGCACGCTTTGTGAGCTTAGGGCTCAGGGGGGATTGCTGGTCTTGCTACAGTAGGTTGGCCCCTTGAACCATCTGAAACAGAAACATATGACCCGCTCAACTAAATGCAGAAGGACCATATCAAAAATCCCAATGGCCTACCTGCCCAAAGGCTACCTCCTCAACCCTGAGACCCTCGACCCGACAACCCCAAACCCTAAACCCAAACCTTCAGCTCCCCCCCCCCCCCACCCCCGACCCCGGGAGGAAGCACCTCGAGCCCCTCGGCCAGGTTGCAGTAGGCCTGGGAGAGAGGGTTGAGGGGTTAGGGTTTAGGGTTTAGGGTTATCAAGGGTCCAGGGTTTAGGGATTAAGGTTGAGGGTTTAGTCCCAAGGGTTTAGCGCAAAGGGCCTTAGGGTGTTTAGGGTTCGAAGAACGAGGATGGTGTCACTGGTCTTTGGGGCTCAAGGCTTAGGGTTCGGAGCCCAGATCCTTAACCCTAAACCCTAAACCCGAAACCCGAAACCCTAAACCCTAAACCCTAAACCCTATAAACGCCCCTGAACCCTCCTGCTCGAAGTTCGTCTGCATCTCGTTGCACGAGGTCTGCTTGACCTGGCAGGGAAGGTGCGGAGCCCTTAGGGGTGCTGGGGGGTTAGGCGTGTGGGCCTTAGAATCCTAACCCTAACACAGGGGCCTAAAAACAGAACCTCGGCAATGTTCTACACTCACATAGAGCGACGCCTGGGTTCGGGTGGCCAGGCTTTCTTACGCAAGCTCGAGTCACACGCAAAAGCCTCGGTTCAGATGGCCTTGTTTGGTTAAAGAACCTTGCGACAAAGCCCAAACAACAGCTCTTCGTCGTTTGTGCCAGGACCTGTTGGTAGGACTCCGGAGCATCTTCTACACCTGAACAGGGGTGCTATGGGTGGCTAGGGACTTTGTCCAAGAAGTCGAGGCTTCTTGAAGAAGGTGGCCGCCTGATCCGAAGCTTGCGTTACTCGAGCCATCTTGAAATCTCGGCCACAAATGCTCCGGTCACGCGTAAACTCCAGCTGTAGAATCTTGGGCCTCTTGGCCCCGGAGAGGCTCAAAAGGCCAACAAAGCCCTGGGGAGAAATCAAAGTCATTGCAGCCCCAAGCCCTAAAATCCGCAAACCCCAAGCACTCAACCTGCACGCTCAATGCCCTCACGCGCTCACGTGAACTCTGATTCCGTGAAACCGTCCAAGCACGGAATTTCTCTGAAACCAGTGCCATCGAGTCCCTGCAAATCAAGGGTCTGTAGGGTTTAGGTCTAGGGTTCAGGGTTCAGGGTTCAGGGTTGAGGGTTCAGGGTTCAGGGTTCAGGGTTCAGGGTTTAGGGTTTAGGGTTTAGGGTTTAGGGCTCCTTTCGGGCTTAGGGTTTAGGGCCTACGCAACAAGGGAAGGCAGGCCTTCCAGGCGTCCTGCTTCGGTACACAGTCATAGGAATCCTTGCAGCCTTCGTGCCACAGGGCTTCAGCAAACCCTGAGCTGTAAACCCTAGTTTAGGGTTTAGGGTTTAGGATTTAGGATTTAAGGTTTAGGGTTTAGGGTTCAGGGATGAATGGATTACACAGCAGAAGTTGGGCCTTGAAGGCTTAGGGAGGAGCTTGGGGGAGTTGCTTTACAATAGGGTACCCTTTTTTTAGTAGGGTCGTAGGTACCGCCAATCCCCCGATATCACCCTCTTTGAAGGATCATATCACATAGCAAACTGTCCCGAATGTCCCACTTCAGTACTTGAGAATCACTAAACTTTGTCAGAGGGTTCGGGGTTTGGGGTTTCAGGCCTCTGTACAGCAGACACGGGAAGCCCGAAACCCAACCCCCCCGAAGCACACCTCTCACACCCCCACCTCCCTGCCAACCCTTCAACACCCTCAAAAGCAAACCCAAAACCCAAAAAACCCTAAACCCCCATAATTAAACCCCCTAACCCCAACCCTCTAAACCCTAAACCCAAAACCCAAAACCCAAAACCCAAAACCCTAAACCCTAAACCCCCAGTCCAAAACCCCCGGCCTGCACGGGAATCATCGCAGGCCTTCTCGGCTGCGTCCAGCCTCGTGAGGATTTGAGGAGTTCAAGAGGCTCTGAGGGTTTTGCTGGGTTTAGGGTTCAGGGTTTTTGGGTTTTTGGTTTGAGGGTTTTGGGGTTCCGGGTTTGAGGCGTAGAGTTTAGAGCTTAGGGTGTAGGGTTTGGGTTTTCGGTGTCGGGTTTAAAGTTTAGGGCTTTGGGCTTAGGGTGGCAAACGAAGGCATTGCTGGGCGTCTTGCTACGGGATTTTACGGGCTTTGGGATTCGTGTGTGGCCTGGGGAGGGGGGGGATAGTGCAAGCCCGAACCACAAAACCCTCAGCCCTAAGCCCTAAGCCCTAAGCCCTAAAGCACGCAAACAAGCCGGGGACCGCAGTGAAAGCAAGACCCTAAGCCCCGCGAAAGCCAGAAGCCTAAACCCTGAAAAGTACATGGGCCCTAACCCTAAACCCTAAACCCCAAACCGTAAACCGTAAACCGTAAACCCTAAACCCTAAACCCTAAACCCCAAACCCGAAATCCTAAACCCTAAATAACTTCCATCCCAGTCGCGCATCCAACTTGCCCTTGAAGAAGGCGATCTTCTCCTTGATGTCAGTGTCTTTGCATGACGACCTCGGCCACTCAGAAAGACAAGGTTGGGCTAGGGGCTTTGTTAATTAATGCGGCGGATTACTCTGAGTGCTTGAAGAGGGAAGAGGGTTAGGGGCTTGCTAAGATAGGTCACCATACGACATACGATACAATGCTTAAGACATAGCCTTTTGAATTTAAACTTAGGGGCTAGATCATGTGGTGATTTATCTAAATTGTGGTCCCTTGTGGGGTCCTTGTCAGAAGGCGGCCCCACTTATTGAGGGTACCCCAAAAGGAACCATAATCTTTACGAAATCTGTATGGCAGACTAACCTGCACCCTAAACCCTAGGATGATTATTTGTGGTGGGGTTCACACGGGTCGGGTGTCTACGTGTTGAAGCGAGAAGCTTAGTGTTCAGAATGCCAGGACCGATTTTCTTCGGGGTGTGCTCTTTGGAGCTTAGGGTCTAGGATTTAGGGGTCCTGCCCATCGTCACCAAACCAAGGACCAGCCTCAATAACAGAGCAGGTATGACAACAGCTACTGACCCAAACCCTCAAGCCTCTAATCTAAACCCCAATACCTAATAAGCCCGAGCCGTAAAACGCCCGAACCTTCAACCGCAGATTTGGGAACTGACCAGATCTTGGCCCAAGGTTTATAGGGTTTAGTTTAGGCTCCAGGGGTCTTGAACCCCTATTGAGGCAGTTGCGTGCCGTCACACTGGGACTCGTATTGCAGCGGCCTCGGCGTCGTTGCCACTGTTGCGTTTTGAGTTTGGGGTTAAGCGGTTTAGGGCTTAGGGGGTGGTTGGGGCTCCGGGTTTGGCATGCTAGAAGAGACAAAATCGGACCCCTAAACCCTACGACCCCAAGTTCAACCCGAAACTCTGAACCCAAGAACCAAAAACCCACATCAGAGTCCGGCGATGGTGCGACGCCTGGGTTCAGGCAGTACCTGGCGTCGGAGGGCTTCAAATGATCTCAAGATGCAGTGCCCTAAAGCCCTAACTGAACACTCCAAAGCCCAAAACCCCAAACCTTCAACCCCGCACCCCAAAAGCCCTTTTACCCTTAAAAAAAGAGACCGGGACGCTGTGGGAGTGCACTTTTTTCTATTTGTTTAAAGATATTTAAACCCGTAGGAACCCTATTTTGAATTAGTCGGAGCCGTAAAGTCAATAGGAAGCCTCTTAAAATGAATTGGAGGCCCCTCACAAAAAAAGAGAATCCTCGTAGAACGAATAGGAATCCTATTAAACTGAAGAGGGACCCTACTACAATTCATACGAACCAATCGGACTCATATAAAAAAATAATGTGAACCCTTAGAAAAATAATCAGAATCCTACTGAAAAAGAATGAGCCTAAAACCAATAGGAACCCCTATAAAAATGAATGAGATGTTTATCAATATATATATATATATATATACGAATCCCATTAACATGAACAAGAATCTGATTAAACTTGATAGGAATCTTATTGCATGAGTAGGAGCCTTTTTCAAATAACTAGGAACCCTATGAAACTCTATTGGAATCCTATGAAAATGAATAGGAATCCTCGATTGAATTATCGGAACCGGATAAGAGTTAATAGGACGGAAGCATATTAAAATAAAAAGGAACCCTTGACAAATCAAAAAGAACCCGGGTTACAATTCACAGGAATCCTATTAAAAGAGAAGGAATCTTACTAAGTCTTACTAAAATGAATAGGAACCAATAGGCCTGAAAAACAATAGAATCCTTTAACAAGAACTAATAGGAATCCTACTAAATTAATATGAGCCTAATCCTTAAAATTAATTAAAAACCTTTGCGATTCCCAGTAACATGAATAAGAACCCTGCTTAAATTGATAGGAACCTTCTAAAATTGGTAGGAGCCTTAGGGCGTGATGTCTGAAAATATGTTGCTAAGGTACAGTGTTTAGTACAGATATTAGGTTTTGCTTATTGGGGGATGATTGCTTGTGATATCCTAAGGTATAGTTTTTTAGGATACATGTCATGTTTTGCGTATTGGGGCGTGATTGATTATATGGAGGTGTTGGTACTCTCTCGAGATTTTGCAGTTTTCGAGTTTGTTTTTTGGTGCCTCCTCGAGAAATGGTGGCTGGGAGAGAGCCTCAGATCATGAAATTCATGGAAAACATTGGGTTTACCAATGTTGTTGAAGGATGGAGCCGAAAAACATTGGTAAAACCGACGATTTCCAAAAAACCCATGGTTTTCAAACCATGTGGCTGCGAGGACGAAATTCATGGATAACATTGGTTTGACCAATGTTTTTGAAGGATGGAGCCGAAAAACATCGGTAAAACCAATATTTTCAAACAATCCATGCTTTTCAAACCATGTGGCTGGGAGCACGAAATTCATGGATAATATATCAATGTTGTTCAAAAGAGAAACACATAATGCGGTGTCCTTGATTGTCCATGTTAGCGCTTTCGTCACGTACAAAAGGGCACTCAGAAATATAAAGTCACACACAACACACAAATACCAAAAACAACTGTACAAAAAAAGCGTACAAAAATGAAATAACACCAAAAAGTCTAAAGAAAACCCAAAAAACACCCTTCAGAAGACACCGAAAAACCATACAAAAGAAAACAATAGAAGACTCTCCAATGGCACACAAAAATCCTCAAAAACAAAAAAACCCAGAAAATCAGAAAAACCAAAACAACCAATCCTGAGAGACTCTTCCCAGGGGTCCGGCTCCCCAACAGAGTCCCTCAGGATTGTTTTTTAAGGCTTTTTTGCTTTGTTGGGTATTTTTTTGGTTTTCTTGCACAAGAATCCCCAAAAAACCAAAAGAACCAAAAAAACCAAAAAAAACCAATCCTGAGAGACTCTTCCCAGGGGTCCGGCTCCCGAACAGAGTCCCTCAGGATTGTTTTTTTTGTTTTTTTTGTTTTTTTTTGCTTTTTTTGGTTTTTTTGGTTTTCTTGCACAAGAACCCCCAAAAAACCAAAAAAAAACAAAAAAACAAAAAAAACCAATCCTGAGAGACTCTTCCCAGGGGTCCGGCTCCCCAACAGAGTCCCTCAGGATTGGTTTTTTTGGTTTTCTTGGTTTTCTTGGTTTTCTTGTTGTTTTGTGTTTTTTTGGTTTTTGTGGGATTTGTTGTGTATTATTTCTTGTTGCACGTTTTCGTGTGTTTTTAAGGATGTTTTAAACGTTTTGCGCGCTTTTTTTTGTGAAAAAAGTGCACTCCCACGGCGTCCCATTTTCTAAAAAAACTCCTCGGTCACTGGACCCTGAATCTAAGCAAGCCCTAGCAAACCATATCAACCTCTCCTGAACCCTTCCAGTCGAAACCGGGGGCGCTTGTTCGGCTGGACCAGGCTCGCGCAGCAGGCGGTGGTGTTGCTGCAGCGTGCCTCACCCGCAGTCTCCCAAAACGCAACCCTAAAGCCTAAGGTCCCTACTCCAGCGCGTAGGCTCTGGAGCTACTGAAAGCTCGAGTACCCTACAAACCTCAAACTCTCCCTAACCTCCGTCCCCAATATGTGCGGAAGTCCTCCCCGATGAAGGCAAGGCCCCACGGAGCTGCGCGCCTTCTCACTCTCGCAGAGCTTGTAGGCATCTGGGTTTAGGGTTTCGGGTTTCGGGTCGGGACTTAGGGTTTTAAGGCCCCAAGATCGGAGCGCTTGAGGGCCTATAAGGGTTCAGAACTTGAAGGGCTTAGAATCCGAAAAGCAAGAGGCCGGACTGCCTCAGACCGTCTCGAAACCCAAGGATGCAAGCCCAACCCCACACTCCTGGACCCGAAATCCCAAATCCTAAAGCCGTCATCCTACCGAATCCTCAATCCTGTCCCTAAACTTCCTCAGCCGTAAATCCCAAAGCCAACCTTTCACTTGAGCCTCTCATTTCTTTACGGAGGAGGGGAACTACTTCCACCTCCAGACAAAGGCGGGTTGAAGGTGTAGGATTTACACATGGGGCTAAGGCTAAGGGCTTGGGATTAGGGGGACTTGCAGGGAAAGCAGCCCCAAAAACTCCCAAACACACCGAAGCGTCAGTGTCTCCATATGCTGCCGCCCTATCGACCCCTTCCATTTCGGGGCCCCGGGCTGTAGAGTGGCTTCTCCTCGCTACCTGAGGCCCCCAAAGGCTTAGGAACAGCTCCTCCTCAGTCCCAGGGTTTGAAGATCAGGCCTGGGGGGTTTAGGCTTTTACAGGGTTTAGGGCTTAGGGCGGTGATGGCCCCCCCACAGAATCAAGGCGCCTCCTCATCACTCAGAGGACGAGGGTTTAGGCCTCTGGGATCCTCACTAGAACCCCAGAACCCTAAGCCACAAAACCTGCAAGGAAAGGCGCCAAAACCCCGAGTATCCTTAAACTCCATATCCTTCAACTCTAACCTCCGGGGCGGGCCCTCAATCAAAACCCATACTCCAAAACCCTTAAGCTCTAAACCCCCTGAAGGCTTGGGGTGCACCCTCTAAAATCCTGCCTTACCCCCCCCCCCCCAGCTCTGAAAGCTGATTTGAAGCATGTGAGCCTCCGAACTCTCTTTGGGGCTTGGGGTTTTTGTGGGGTAATTAGGGCTACCTACAGTACCTAAACCCGAAAGTTAGGACTGCAGAAGAACAGCGCAAGAGCAAGGCGAAGCACGTATGAGTGGGTTGAAAACCATGTCATGGTCTGACGCCTGCCTTTCCAACCATCTCAAAACTGATGTGTAACCAAGGTTCCGTCGTCCAGCAACCGGCGAAGGTTATCAACAGACTACCCCTAAGCCGTAAAAAGCCCTAAACCCCAAAACCTTTGGCATTGGGTTTTGTGGGATACTCCATCATCCACGTTCTGGAAACCGGCAGTAGATTTTTTCAAAGGGTTTTGGAATTCATTCGTTTTCATCTGGTGTGATATTCTTTGGGTTTGGTGCATTTGATGTGGCAGGAGTATTCGGTCCTGCCATTTGGTTTCTGACCCTTATGGCGTAACAAGGAGTGTTCAAACAGTAGCTCCATTAAACTCCCAAACTGCAACTCAAGCCCTAAAGCCCCAGAAGCCCCCTTTCCCCCCTGCCTTCCCCGCCTTCCGCCTTCCAAAAAACACAGAAACCCTAAAACCCTGAACCCCCAAACCCAAGAACACTAAACCCCAATCCCTCAAGTCCTAAACCCCAAACCCAATCAGCCTAAACCCTAATCCCTAAAACCCTAAAGCCCTAAGCCAGGGCCCACGGCGGCAGGTGATGACATCATCCTTGGAGTTGCCAAACTTCAGCGAAGGCGTCTCCGGAACCTGGGCAGGCGTTTATTGTTTCAAGGTGGGCTTAGGGCATTTCCAAGTATGGGGGCTGCCCCTTTCCGTTTCCCCAAAATGCTCGATAATCCTTAATATGGGAAGGAAGGGGGGGGGGGCTATGTGGCCTTAGGGTTAGGGGTCCTCTTGTGACTGTAGAGTTTGGGGTTTTGGGATTTCGGGTTCTTGTTCGTGACAATTTTGTTGTTGAGGAGCTTCGGACGCCGGTTAAGGGCTTAGGATTTTCGGGGTAGGCTGATGGTCTCAGGGTTCCGGGGACCCTAAACCCTTGCAACCCCCTGTCGCCCAAAACCCCTTATCCCGTGAACCCCTCCGCTACACTGAACAATATGTACCCGAAAAACCGCAAGTAAACCCCTAAATAACTCCTAAACCTCACAAGTAATCCCCTAAACCCTAAACTCCTAACCCTAAGCCCTAAATCCTAAACCCTAAACCCCTGGTGGATATGGGCCTTAGCTGGCCAGCGTGTCTGCCTCATAACACCCCACGATGGTCAATTCAGCAAAGGCCCTTTCTGGGCACGCTGAGGGGGGGTTTTGGGGTATGAGGAGGATAAGGGTTCAGGGTTTTGGGCTTTGGGGTATGAGGGGATAAGGGTTTAGGGTTTTGGGCTTTGGGGATTCAGGGTGAAGGGTTCATAGCTCCTTCAGAATCCTCAAAGACCTGACAGACCAATTCTTCAGCTCGAGGTGCGGTACACGCGGCCACGGCCTCAGCCTGCGAGGGAGGGCTCGGGGTTTGGGAAATTGGGGTTCTTAAGCCCCGAACCCTGAAGGACTGGACTTGTGTGAGGACGGATTTCGTTTTGAAGGTTCCTCTGGGCTCCCATGCCAGAAGTGTACACACAAGTATTGTTTAAGCCCTAAAAGGTGGAGGGTCGAGATCGTTGGGGGACCAAGGTGTGCCCCTGAAGGAGGGTAAAACAAGTTCGAATTATAGCCATCCCCACCTGCAAACCCTCAAAACCTTAAACCCCAAACCCCTTAAGACCCTAAAGCCTCAAGACCTTAAACCCTGAACCCTGAAGACCCTAAACCCCCAAAACCTCAAACCCAAAACCCTGAATCCCCTGAACCTTAAACCCAAAACCCTGAATCCCCTGAACCTGAACCCTAAACCCTAAACCCTAAACCCTGAACCTTAAACCCTAAACCCTAAACCCTGAACCTTAAACCCAAAACCCTGAATCCCCTGAACCCTGAAGACCCGAGGCCGGCTCCTTGCGATTGATCTCGTACTGCGCGGCCGCGTTGGTTTCGTTCACCGACTTCTTCATGTCGATGACCTGTAGTTTGATACCCTAAACCCTAAACCCTAAACCCTAAACCCTAAACCCTAAACCCTAAACCCTAAACCCTAAACCCTAAACCCTAAACCCTAAACCCTAAACCCTAAACCCTAATCGAGTCAGGGTTTAGAGTTTCGGGACTAGGGGATTCCAAGTATGCAGGGCTGGCTTGTAAGGGGGAATCAAACCTAGGGTCCATTTGTGGGAGACTACCTTCAGGGTTTAGGGTTTAGGGTTTAGGGTTTAGGGTTTAGGGTTTAGGGTTTAGGGTTTAGGGAATGTTAGATCAACTCCCCAGATACGGCTCCATGCTTCTTTGGCTTGGAGGGCGTGGGCGCTAATCAGCGGCTAGACCTCCAACTTCCAGCCCGAAACCCTGAGCCCAAAGCCCTATTCTCTCAACACATGCTCGGACTTGCAATCTTTCGCTTGTAGCCCTGCAAAAGTTTAGGGTTTAGGGTTTAGGATTTAGGGTTTAGCGGGCTTGGGGGGGTTCAGTGTTTAAGCGTATGATTCGCATGTCGTACCGAAACATAGTGTGAACATAGCGTACCATGACAGAATAGGAGTTTGAGGTTTGGGCGGCTGGCGGGGTAAAGCTCAGGGTTTCTTGCGTTAAGAGGGAATTCAGCGACCTGATCTCCCGCTTATCTTATATGGCCATTGAAGGGATTGTATAAGGTACCTAAGTCGCTAAACCCTACTAAGACCACGAAGTCCTAAACCCTAAACCCCAAAAACCTTTCTGGAGCCGAACTCTTCAAGCCAGGACGCAATGGAGCGGATGCTGGCAATGGCCTCTTTCATGGACCTGAGCTGTCTTCGAGGGACTTGGGGCTTAGGGTTTAGGGTTGAGGGGGTTTAGAGTTCAGAGGTTCGGGTTTAGAGCTTCGAGGGGAAAGAAAACTCAGGGTTCCGACAACCAAGACCTGTCAGTCAGCCAGGGCCCCAAGCAGAAGCATCATTGGAGCCCAAAAGAAACGCTCCAAACCCATGGTTTGGTTTAGGGTTTCGGGTTGAGGGAGTTAGGGCTTAGGGATTTAGGTGCAGGACTGAACCCTTCCACCTCCCCAGCCCCCCCCCCCCCCCCCCCAAATCCCGCAGGCCCGAAGAGCTCATCCGGCGCCGCGCCAGCGCCATCCTTGGCCAACTTCACGATGTTCTTGGCCAGGTCGTCCAGTCCTCGGTTTCTTTCGGATGGGAATTTCTATGGTCGCCCTACACCCATCAACCCCCCCCCCTAAACCCATAAACCTCTCTCCAGCTAGAAGCCCTTCTTCGTTTGAAATTAGGATGTTCTAAACACCAGAAGAAGAAGCACAAGACTCATCATCTGAAGCCCTCGAAGTCCTATAAGCCAGGGTTTAGGGTCATCAGTGCTTAAGGTCTGAAGGATTTCGGGGTTTAACCCTAGGAGTGATAAACACCAAAACCCCATAAGCCCCAAACCCGACACCCATGTATTGCTATAAAAACAACCCTTTTGAAGGAAGAGCGGTTGGGTAACGAAACCGAGGGTCCTTGCGTCTGCTCGCTCTCGGGTTCGCCTGCTAGGGCCCAGCTGTTCCTCGGCGGGGCAGACCCGTGCAAGGATCAGGGTTTAGGGTAAGCCACCCAATGGTAACATAGAGTACTGGATTGCAGGATATACTTCTCAGATCCTCCTAGATCTGCTGGGCGCCTGGGCTGGAGGGGTTCAACAGGCGTGGGGTTTGGGGTTTAGGGGCTCGGGGTCTGCGGGTTCTACCCTATAATTAGGGCTTTAAGGGTTTAGGACTTGGGCAGGGTGCTTTTAATTTACGGGGCTTTGGGGCTTTCAGACGGGAAGCCTGGTGTGCGAACCCTAAAGTCTCGAACCTCCTCAGGCACTCCATGTGGGGTGCCTGTGAATGCATCAGGACAAAAGAGTTCTTCTGTCCTGATGTTCACTCCGCCACAGCACCTTCTCAAGCGAGGAAACCATTCAATCTCATGCGCCTCGTTGCTAAACCTATTTTCCTAGAATTTTCGGGTTGAGGTAGGGTTCAGGCAGACCGTTCAGCTCAGATTGGGGTGCAGGGGGGGGTGCATACAAACCCAAAACCCTGAACCCCAAAAAACCCGAGGCCTAAACCCAAAAACCCAGAACCCCAAACCCCTAAACCCCCAAAGGCTCTAAAAACCCGAAACCCTGCAAACTCCCCAACCCCAAAGAAGGGACCCCTACTAAGTTACCAGAACCCTAAACCCTAAACCCTAAACCCTAAACCCTCAACCCTAAACCCTAAACCCTAAACCCTAAACCTCGAAGGGACCCCTCACTAAGTTAAGGAATTGACCCCATCTGCTGTTAAGTCGGCCAGGGCTCGTCAGCAGCGACAGCCAGTTGGCGGCTGGGGCGGCCTGCGTTGGAGTAGGGTTTAGGGTTTAGGGTTTAGGTTTGGGGTTTTGGGTTTGGGGTTTTGGGTTTAGGGGTTAGGGTTTAGGGTTTAGGGTTTAGGGTTTAGGGTTTAGGGTTTAGGGTTTAGGGTTTAGGGTTTAGGGTTTAGGGTTTAGGGTTAGGGTAGGGTTGTAGGGTTTAGGGTTTAGGGTTTAGGGTTTAGGGTTTAGGTTTAGGGTTTAGGGTTTAGGGTTTAGGGTTTAGGGTTTAGGGTTTAGGGTTTAGGGTTTAGGGTTTAGGGGGGTTTAGGGTTTCACCCCCCCCCCCCCCCCCCCCTCCCCCCAAACAAAAAAAAAAAACAACAAGACTTGGGACAGGGTTAAGGGTGCGGGGATTAGGGAAGGGAGCTCGAGGGGAGTTGCCGGTAAACTTGATGTCAAACCTTTGTAGCCCTGAGCCCGAAAACGCCCATTGCCCGTTCCTAAACCTCTAAACCCAAAACCCTAAAATACCCAAAGCTCTACCCCCTTCACCCGAAACCCTAAAACTGTAAACGCAAAACCCTTTCGCAACCTCTCAAGCTCGACAAGCATTTGCTGGTGTAGGGAGGTGCATGAGGGATCCCGATGCACTAGTTTTCCGAAATCGCAGTCTCCAAAATCTCAGCACTGAACTTCAGCACTGATATGTGATGATGGAATCTGACACGGCTCGCCAGCACACTGTACAGGTACGTGCAAAAATGCTGGCTGACAACTCCAATATTCTAACCCCCGCCGGATGGAGAGAATATGCCGATCAAATTTAAACAACAACAGAAACAGAACCTAACAAATACATATAATAATATATACATATATATAGTTCACGTCGGCCCTGCGACCCACCAGCAACTCGACAATGTCCTGCTTGCCTTTCTGGACTGCCTCAAGGAGCACGGACTTGCCTTCTCCATCAGCTTCACATCTGCACGTGCTTGAAACAGCAGGCGGAAGCCCTGCTCGAAGTCGTTCCGAAGCGCTTTCAGGAGAAGCGGAGACTTCTCGGAATCCGGGTCTCCTCCCTGCCAGAGAAGCTCTTCAAGCTCCGCGGCATCCACTTGCGCACAAGCAGCTTTGAGCTCCTCGGCCAACTTGTTCTTATCGGCTGGACGCTGAACCACAGACACAGAGACATCATCCGCATCTTCGGTGTCATCGAAACCCGGTAGAAGCAAGCTCTGACGGAATCCTGACCTGTCTGGCCAGTCATCCTCCAACTTCGACAGGATGGCACGTTGCCAGTCAGCACACTGGCCGCTTTCCATTCGCTCTATATCTGCCGGCACAAGGCTGAGCAACACGTCGCCAGAAATTGCATAAAATGACAGCTTCCCGCCCTTCTTGAGGCCGCTCCAATTGCTGCGCGACAGGAAGGGCTGCTGCACACTCTGCACACTCCGCCATGACTGTAAAAATCTGCACAGGCGTCGCTGACTGTTGCCTCTCGTTGATGGGTCACGCTTGAGCCAACAGTGCCTGCTGGGCACGAATGCTACAGCTCTTCATGTAGACTGTCGGAGCGCAACACCAGCGCAGCATCACGCGGGCAACAGTGCCGGAACACCCTGTAAAACCCTGTAAAACCCTAGAGATCACAGCGCCTCCTCGGCCGTCTTCTGGCTCGACACGGCCGCAGCCCGCCCTTCGCTTCCGCGCAGCTTCAAGGAGGGTCATTTAGGGCTTTGGGGTTTAGGGGTTCAGGGTTTAGGTCTCACAGGGGACGGCAGTTCAGCGGTCAGGGCTTGAGAGGTCTATAAGATTGAGGAATTTAGGAGGGTTTGTGGCTTGAAGTTTCAGGGGTTTAGGAGAGGTTTTAGAGTTTTGGGGGGTTTGGGGGGGGGGGGGGGGGGGGGGGGGGGCGTTTAGGAGTTTAGGTTTTTAGAGGGGTCTTGCGGGTTTAAGTGCTTTTGGGGAGTTATTTCGGGGCTTTTGGGGAAGGACTTTTAGGGTGTTCGGGTTGAAGGAGAATTCAGGATCCGAGGCGAAGGAATTCCATGAGGTTCGGAAGTCAGGGCTGTGTCTCGGGGTTAAGAAGCTGTGGCTCGGCGATGCCCTCAAAGCCTAAGAACCGAAATCCATATGCCCCAGAAGCCCAAACCCTGAAGCCTGGTCGATGTGCTTGCGATTCCTTGGACCCCAGACTTTCAAGTCGATCCTTGCCTTTTCTTTGACCTTTTGTGTTTGTCACTCACCTCACCAGTGGTGCACGGCACTGCCTTCGGCCTCGCTCATAAGCGCATCAACCTCCTTGCGGGCCTTTCTGTACGTAGATAGCCGTCTTGAAAATTGCATATAGGGGGTCACAAGGGAATAGCATTGGTGCAGCTACTTAGGTTCTTGCATCAAACGCATTTCGGCGTTTTAACCCTCATGCCCTCAACCCCGAAGCACGATTAGGGCCTCTGAGGCCTATGCCTGAAGCCCCCATCCAGAACCCCAAGCCGTTCATGTTCGGGCCGAGGTCGCGCATAGGTTGGGAATTGGGGCTGGCTTTTGAGGGCTTGTGAGGGCTTTTGAGGGCTTTTGAGGGGTCTTCAGGGTTTAGGGCTTTAGGGTGCTTTCCGCCTTGAAGGGCGAGCAGGATGGACAAGAAGGCGGCGGAAGTAAACTGCATTGTTCGGCAAGGGGGTATGAAGACCTCGGCGACTCGCACCCTAAACGAACTCCTGAACTCAAACCCTGAACGCTACGCCCTGGCAGCGGGAGTGTAGGGTTCAGAGGGTTACGTTACCATCACAAGTTTGAAGCTGTGAACAAAATACCGGCAAAGAGGTTCGGAGCCACGACTAAATTACCATCCCAAGCTTGAAGCCGTGCACAGCTTACCAGCACAGAGGTTTGGAGCCACGATTACGCTAATATCACAAGCCTTGTAGCTATGAACAGTTTACCAGCGATTGGCAGTCACGATTACGTTACCATGACAAGTTTGTAGCTGTGAACAGATTACCAGCAAGGAGGTTTGGAGCCACGATTTCGCTCCCATCATAAGGTTGAAGCGCACAACTTGTCAGCAGAGAAGTTTGGAGCCACGACTGCGTTAGCCACGATTACGTTACCATCACACAGGCTTGCAGCTGCAAACCGTGCACCAGCAAAAACCACAACGCTGCCATCCGAAGCTTGTAGCTGTGAGCAACTTACCAGCAAAGCGCTTTGGAGCCACGATTACGTTACCATCACAAGCCTGAAGCTGTGGGCAACTTACCAGCAAAGACGACTCCGTCACCCCCACAAGCTTGTAGCTACGAACAATCTACCACCAACAAGTTTTGGCCCACAGGCTTCTACTAGTATCTGTGAAAAAACTACCTCATGGAGGTTTGGAGCCATGATTACAAGTTTGTAGCTGTGAGGCATTTTCCCAGCAAAGGGTGCCACGGTTGCACTAGAGTCTTGGATCTGTGAGAACTAACCTACCATCACAAGCGTGTTGCTGTGAACATTTACCCGCAAGGAGGTTTGGAGCCACAGTTACACTACCCTCACAAATTTCAGGGCCACGATTGCGTCTTACCAGCACAAGCTTGTAGCTGTGAACAAGTTGCCAGCAAAGAGATTTGAAGCCACGAATCAGAGGCATCGCGGACCGTTTAGCTAGACTGCCCAAAAGAAGGAGATACAAAGCCGGGAGGGCAACAGAAAGGGTTCATAAAATTTCTGGCTTGGTCTTTGAACTGGTGCCTGAGGGAACAAGTGCACTGGACAGGACCAGGGAGGGTGGCGGGGAGGTTCGGGTTTAGGGTTTAGGTTTATGCTTGGGGCTTAGGGTTTAGGCCGTTTGGGGCTTCGGGCTTTGGTGGAGTTCGGGGTGCTTGGGGTTCTGAAGGGGAACCACTTCTCAACATGCCGCACAAACCTACCGGCAACTGCAGGGTATATAGTGGGATTCCAGGCTCCCCAAAATCCTAAAAGCCCTAAGTCAGATGACTCAGCCCGCCGCGAAGCACGTGCCAGGGGAACACAGGCTAGGCTAACTCTGAAGCTCCCAAAGGCAAACGTCTGAGCCACGACAGCCACAGAAAAAAGGGGTCATAGGAGTTTCGGCTTTGGGTGTGTCGGGGTTTGCCCAGGAAAATATCCATGGAAGGCCTTCCCCGGAAGTTGCGACCTTTGATGTTCGGGTTCAGCTTGGGGTCTTCGGGCCTAGGGTATGCAGAGGCCAAAGTTGGGTCTAGAGTCCAGGGCTTATGGTTTAGGGTTTGGGGTTGAGGGGCCTCTAAGAAACGATATCCTGTGGGAGAACAGTGTCCCGAAGCCCAGCAGTCCACATGCTCGCTTCTCTTTGCGGCCTTTGCTTGAGCCCAAGTTTCAGGCTCGGCGCACGCCTGGTGAGAACGACCTTCAAAAGGGGCTTTCGCGGGCTCGATGCTGGGGGCCTTGCCGTTCTCCTCCACGAAGAGCCCTGCTTGGGGTTTTAGGGTTGAGGATTTCGGGAGGGCTTTTGGGCTCTATGGAGCTTAGGGATCTTGAACCTCCTTCGCCTCCGAAGCAACCCACGACGCGAAGGGTCTGGGGCTTCCAGGATGCAGGGGCTTCCGCTGGCGTAGAGCTCTTACGAGGATGAAACTTCTCGAAATCATGAGTTTAAAGTTTACGGGGGCAAGTGTCCTTCTGTCGCCTGCCTGTTCTTGGCATCCCAAGGGTGCGGCATTCCTCGAGACGCCCCGCGCAGCCCTTCGAAAAACCCAGTGGAGGACGATTCAATAAAACTGGAGGATGTCAGCATGGTCCCCTTCTATGGTGCAAGCCCTAAACCCTAAACCTCGGCCCTAAACCCTAAACCCTAAACCCCAAACCCCAAACCCCAAACCCGAAACCCGAAACCCGAAACCCTAAACCCTAAACCCTAAACCCTAAACCCTAAACCCTAAACCCTAAACCCTAAACCCTAAACCCTAAACCCTAAACCCTAAACCCTAAACCCTAAACCCTAAACCCTAAACCCTAAACCCTAACCAAACCCGAAACACTAAACTAAAGGGCCCATGTTGCAATCGGTACCCAGAAGGGGACAATAATGTAAGGAACCTGCCAGCCTTGAATTAGGCGCCCCCTCCCCTTTCAGGGGCGGCGGCACCACACATACAGGCCCCAAAAACCCTCAACCTTAAACCCTAAACCCTAAACCCTAGCCCTAAACCCTAAACCCTAAACCCTAAATAACCCTAAACCCTAAACCCCAGCCCTAAACCCTAAACCCTTACTTTTGCACACTGAGGCCTTGCCGTGATCACGGGACCGGGGAAAGGGTTTGGGTTTACAGGGTTTGGGGCTTAGGGTTGGGGTTTAGGGCTTATCGGGCTTGGGGTTTATAGGGGTTAGAGGGGGTGTAGAGATTGTCAGCTTTGAAAAACATGAAGGTTCGAGGCTTAAGGCGATGTTCGGGTTGAGGCGTAAGCTTGCTGACTGGAGCTTACGCTGTAGAGGGCTATGGGGCTTGCGGTTCGGGATTTAGGGTGTGCTGGGTTTAGGGTCTAGGCCTCAAGGTAGTTTAAGCTGGGGGTTGAGGGGGTGGCAGTGATTGTAGCAACGTATCCGACAGGATGCGGGGCTTCATGAAGTCCAGGCCAAGGTTTGAAAAGCTTTCCTAATCCCTCAACCCTAAACCCTAAACCCTAAACCCTTGACCCTAGGCCCTAAGCCCCCGCTTAGAGTTTGAGTGTTCAGGTCGCAGGGGTTCCAGGGCTGTAGGGTCTAGGATCCTAAGCCCTGAAAGCCTAAGTCCTAACCCCTCAACGCTACGGCTTGAGGGTTTCAACTTAGGGTTTAGGGTTTAGGGTTTAGGGTTCAGGGTTCAGGGTTTAGGGTTTAGGGTTTAGAGTTTAGGGTTTAGGGTTTAGGGTTTCGAGTCTAAGTCTAGGGTGGGAGGGCATAGGGTCTCTAGACCAGGGTCCCTTGGCGAGTCTCCATTCTCGTATCTTCCTTGTAGCTGACGTGCCTGTCAAGTGGGCCCTAAACCCCCCTAAACCCTAAACCCTAAACCCTAAACCCGAAACGCTGAACCCTCCGATCCCAAACTCTCTAAAGACCCAGTCAATCTGAGGGCGTACGCTGAGGGTTTTCAGGTCATGGTCTGGAGCGCCATCAAGGGCAGGGTGGAGGGACGGTCACCAACAAGGGTTGACGTGCTTGAGGACTTGAGGGCTTCCGTAGGAAGCTTCAACCGCTGGAGCTCGGGAACCGAAAGCCCTGAACCCTAAGCCCTACATTCTGTGCAGAACCTCGTGCTGAGAGCGGGGTTTGCCCATAGGGGGTTTTAGCATTTGTTAGGGTTTTGGGGGGCTTTGGGGTAGGCTTGCTTGTAATTGTCAGACCGAATAATTGTCAAAAAAACACCAGAGGTATCTGGACCTGCTGCCTCGTGCTCCGCCTTTGCCTTTGCAACCTTGCCTCCTACAACACCTGAACTAAAGATACATACGCCCCGGCCTCAACCCCACAGGCCCAAACCTAAGCCTTGAACCACTCCAGGTCTGTGGGCTTTAGGGCCAAGGCAAAACTAAGACGTAGGGTTTAGGGTTTAGGGTTTAGGGTTTAGGGTTTAGGGTTTAGGGTTTAGGGTTTAGGGTTTAGGGTTCAGGGCATAGGGTTTAGGGTTTAGGGTTTAGGGTTTAGGGCGTAGGGTCTAGGGTTTAGGGGTTAGGGTCTAGGGTTTACGGCTTATTGTTTAGGGTTTAGGTTTTTTGCGTTGAGGGTTTAGGGTTGAGGGTTTAGGAAGTTTCTGGCCCTCCAGGCATGCAGCAGCGTCTGCTGCAATTTGTCTCAGCTGAGGGTTTCCCCAAAACTCAGGGCACCCGTCTAAACATTGGGGGGGTTCCGATAGTATAAGGTCTTCTTGTTTGGGTGGTTGTTTCAAGGGCTGCCCTGTTTTGCGGAAATCCATGGAAATCCCAGCTCAAGCCCCTCAACTTTGGCAGAGGCGGGGCAGCACTGAAGCCCGACACCATGCACTCGACTTGGGCTTAAGGTCTTTGGGGTTTAGGGTTTAGGGTTTAGGGTTTAGGGTTCCGAGATTCGGCCTCTAGGAGTGTGGAAATCATCCGCTGCCGACTCTGCCACCGTCTTAGGAACACTTGTCAAGGAAGTCCCCGTAGCTACACTCCAGCTGCTTGAGCTTCATGGAGCCATGGGGCGCGAACCCCTGCCTCGGCTTGCAACAAGCCGGCTCTGAGGGCTTCTTGGGTTTCAGTGGCTTGGGTTTAGGGTTGAGGGTTTATGAACTCTGTAGGCTTTATGGTTTGGAGTTTAGGGTTCAGGGTTTTGGGTTTTGCTTGCAGTCGAATTTAGGGGAGGTGAGGGTTCTGGAGTTCTATTTCTGTAGGGCCTGTAGGGGTTCAAAGAGTTCAGGGCGAGGGCGGCCCTCCCGAATCCTTAGGCCCTGTCCGCAAGCATGCAAGCATGGGGGCTGCGGGCTTGGGGCGTCTCCACCCTAAACCCCCAAACCCAAAACCCTAGGGCAACGGGCCCTCTTAGGGTTTCGGGTTTTGGTGCAAGATGTTAGGAGGTAGGATTGGGGAGACCCTTGGGGATATAGACCCTCTCAAGAAGGTCCCTCCTTAATAGCGCCAGAAGAGGGTTGAGAAGGGGTCCCCTTTGAAGGGCCTCCCTTATCCCACCTAGGAGATGTGCCTTAGATGGTAAGTTCTGCGCGCCTTGGCTACGTTTGGGTTCCCTCTCAGCCCCCCGGCCCCACTGGGTTCCCTCTCACCCCCAGGTCTTTTTCAGAATTGTGTTGTGGCTTGGGGCCATCAACCCGAAGTCCCCGAAACACCCCTGCGCCTACATTCCCTAAAAACCCGAAGCTCTCTTTAAACCCTACCCCCCCCTCCCCAAACCCTAAACTCCACCCGGACAAGGCCATGAGGTGTCGAGAGGCACACTGAAGCGTTTGCCTTTGCCGGCCGGACAAGTGACGTAAATCTTCCAGGGGCCTTTGCAGCACGCAAATGGGAACTTAGGCTTAGGGTGTCGGGAGTTGAGGGAAATTAGGGCTTAGGGCCTAGGACTTAGTCCCCACATGACGCCAAGCTAAGCATATACACCTGAAAAGGGGGTTAATCAAGCTGAACACAGGCGTTACCCCTACACCGGGCAAATGTCCCAGAAAGCCACCACCCCCTCCCCCCTCTTGATCCCGCAGACATTCAAGCTTAGAACGCTGCCCAGGATGCTGTGTGTCTGCATTATCCTAGAGGAGCTGAGCAGCCCAGACTCCTAGACCTCATGCCTCATGTCCTCCACGCTCTGCCGGATCCCCACGAACCCTACACCATGCACCATGACAAAAAAAACAGAAGTCAGACCAATTCCACGTCTGCCACAACCTATACCTGCAGGTGGCTAGAGGCGGCGGAGGCGATGTGCGAGCAATTGGGGACCTGAAATACGTAAATCCTAAACCCTAACCCCCCAAACCCTAAATCGCCCCCTAAAAACACTAAGCCGGGACAAGGGAGAGTTGCATGGAACTAGCAGGAAAGCAAGAAGGACGTCCTTAAAAAGTATACCTAAGAGCCCGAGACCCTGAAGTGAACTCTGAAGTATCCCTGAACCCTCCCAAGACCTACCCGGCCTTTGCCGGATTCCAGGAATTGCCATACGTGGCGGCTGCCAATCGAGGCTTTCCCAACCCTTTTGCCCGAACTCTCGAAGATAAACCTGGGATGCTGCTGGTTAGGCTAGGGCTAGCGTAGGCCTTTGAGACTGAGTTGCATGTACCGTTGCCATACTCACAGACAAATGCTACTCGGAATGGATCGATGGTAGCCGGCTAGATTGTGGGAGGTGTGAATGTCGGTTCGGGACCGGAAAGGTGGCCCCTGAACCACAAGCCCACAGAAGACTACAAAAACATCCATCAAGGGCCCGTCTCATCGAATCTCATTTCACAAAGACAAAGGCCTCCGGAAGGCTCTCCTCGAAACATTTTGGGGCTTCGGGTTTCCGGTTTTGAATCTGCAAGTTCGAGTTGCATCTGATCTGGGAATGATCGGAAGGCTACCTCTCAGGTATACTTTTGTGCGAAGTTTCACAGGGCTGTGTTGCGATTTTTGTGCGGGGTACACACGCGGCCCAGGGCCCTTAAAAATCAGCCGAATGCCAGAAGGCCAACAAGCCTGAAGCCCGAAACCTGGCGCTTCAGAATCCCAGCCTCCTGGCTTTGGGGTTTAGGGTTTAGGGTTTAGGGTTTAGGGTTTAGGGTTTAGGGTTTAGGTAAACTGCTTTCCACAAACCGCCTTACGACCTGCACGGCCCAGTCCAGGTTGCTGGATGTGGCTTACTGTTCCGGCGGCTCGAAACATCCCGGAGCCCCGAAAAGAAGTCGCAACAAACAGAAGAGGGTATAGGGCTTAGGGCCTTAGGGTTTAGGATTCAAGGTTTAGAAGCTTAGACATATTGGCGGCCCTCAAGGCGACTGGAACTCTGCCAGGTGGCCAATAGCCCCTGGAGTACTTCTTGTCCTTGTAGTTCTTGCCGTCATCCTTGCCTCGGCTGTCGAGGGTTTAGTGAGTGTTCATGTTAAAGGTCCCGCAAAACGCGCTCGCAGCCAACAAGCCACACTATCCGCCGCCTGAAAGAACTGGATAGCTTGAGTGTTTCCCGCGAATCCAGCGTTCAAGAATGTCCCAGGAATCCTTTAGGTTCCTAGTAACTTTGGGTTGAAGATTTCGGGTCTCCTGTGCAGAATGAGGTTTTAAGAAGGACCTAACAGTTCGCTACGTGCTCTCTTCACCCGCCTTCGCTTTAAGAGAAATGCTATGGGGGGGGGGGGGGGGGGGGGGCGTTCCTTCTAGTTACTGGCCGCGGCCTTAAGGTTTAGGGCTTCTGGCCCTCAATGTTCACCCGCCACGCAGGAGAGTTGCGTGCACAGTCGTCGTTTTTTTTTCAAACCCTAAACCCTAAACCCTAAACCCTAAACCCTAAACCCTAAACCCTAAACCCTAAACCCTAAACCCTAAACCCTAAACCCTAAACCCTAAACCCTAAACCCTAAACCCTAAGGGTTTCGCGCCAGACTGGGCCAAGGCGCGCTTGTTCCACTCGCGGCACATCTTCTGGTTTTCTCTCAGCCTCGAGATTTGGGCTTTGGTCATTGAAACCTAAACCCTAAACCCTGAACCCTAAACCCTAAGCCCTAAACTAAACCCTAAGATAAACCCTAAACCCCCAAACCCCCACTGCTAAGCTACGAGTAGATGGCTGTTAAGACGTTAGCTGCCAAACTGCTAATTGCGCTACTTGCTTGCCTTTAGCGTTCTTGAAATTTGCTCACGTTTGCAAGCCGGAGTAGAGCAGAATTGTTCGAAGTTATTTTCGTGGTAAATTTAAGCCCTCAAGAACGGTATGGATTATGAGAAGCACAGACGCGCAAGGAAGGATTCCAAGAAGGAGAAGCGCAAGACCTCAACCCACACTACGAACTTCCGAAGTCTTGCCAAGTTTGCGGAATCAGTTCAGGTTATGGAAGGGTTCGAGCTTTGCCTAGAGATCTGTTGGGCTTGGAAAAACTGTCGTCACAGAGCAGGTCATCTGGTCATCAGCCCGAACCCCTAATTTTCGGTCACCTTCATGTAGCATGTCGGGTTCAGGAAGCCCCTATAAAACCTAAGCACCTAAGAAGCCCTAAATTTAGGGTTCAGGGTTTGTTAAAGCTTCGGGATTCTTAGGGTTTAGGGTTTAGGACCTTCAGGGCTTAGGGCTCCATGGCCCCCTGGATGAGGAATTCTTTGTTTCAAACTACAGGGCTGTACTGAATGCAGCCTCGCATCAGACTAATCATGACAGGCGCATCTTCTGCGATGTCCTCCACGGAGAACTCGTACCTTAGGAAGCTTATGGTTTACAGGGTATAAGGGTTTAAGAGGCAATTTTCAGGTGCTTCACATAAAGCCCATACATGCTCCGCTGAAGCTAGGACACGTGGATCCTAAACCCTCAGCACGAAACTCGTCTCGTGGAAGTGGCCGTCAGACGTGCTGTACCCTAAGCCCTAAATTTAGGTACCCCTTCTTGGTTTAGGAAGTCGAGGGTTTCAGGGTTTCGGTTCTTAAGAAGGCGTGTTATCTGGGAACCCAACCCAAAAAAGGTCGGGTTTGCTGGCTTTGGGGTTTACGGCTGAAGCGTCCTTGACGGAACCGGAGGTGCCTGAGAACCCCTCCCTGATAAAATCCTCAAACCCTTGCACCCTGCCTTGTTAGAATCCTCGAATCTGGGCGTCAGTAGGAGCTTACAACAAGTTGCCATCGCAGAGCCATACTGAAAGGAGAAGGAGCATCGGTTCCATAACCCTAACCCTATAGACCCTAAACCATAGTAAGTAAATAAACCATAGTAAGTAAACGTTCCTTCACAGCAACCCGTGAATGGAACAGAGTAGCAGGGAGTCGGAGTCGGGTGAGACATGCCGCTCATGGCTTGGACAGCGTCTGGGGATTCCGGGGCTTCTGGGGTTTAGGGACTCTTGGGTTAGGGTTCCAGGGTATGAGGTATGGGGCCGACACTTGAGGGCTTCAGATCCACAGCTCAGCATATGGCGCAACATGTTACAGGGCCTGGCCTTTCCTGGGTTTTTCGGTGGCTTGCTGACTCGAAGGTGCAAGTAGACAGAGTCGGTCTTTATCGTGACGTCCTTGTTGCGGAAGTACCCCGTCTCCCCATTCTTGTCAAGGGTACCTTTGCACCAGTATCCTGGCGGGATTGTGAGCAACGGAAGCCAGGAATGACCTCAATAACAAACCCCTCGGTCTAGCAGCACTCCCGAAAGCGTTCGGGCCTTGAACACGACGACCTGCTGCCGTACTACCAACTGCCACTATCTGGGCACCTCCCTAAATAATCGACGAGGTCCCCCTTATACCCCCCAAAATATTGTGATGGGGAAATGTAGATGGGGTCCTGTTAAGTTGCCCTAAAACGCCCCAAGCCCCCCCTCCTCCCACGCCCTTCGGAATCGAAAACAAAAAACAAGGTCCTCCTGAACCTCAGCAGCCTCAGTACATTCAGAGACTCAGCCGAGTCCTTGGACCTCAATCACGTCGATCGTGTCACCCTTGTCGAAGGAAATCTCTTCCTCGATGCTCACTCTCGATATTAGCCCTGTTTCGGCCTTTCAGGTTTAGGGTTCACCCGGGCTTCCAGCAGCGTCTCCGATGTTGGAGCTGGGGGTGTACGACTTGATCACTCCTCGAAATTGTGGTCCCAGTGCGGGTCGCTCTGTTATTCTATTTAGGGTACCCAAAACAGGGGGCCCACCCCAAACATGGCCTTTGAAGTGAGGGTGAGCCCACTTGGCCCTCAGGGCAATCGAAGTTTGAGAGTGAGAGCTGAACTTGTTGAGGCCACGGAGGTCTCACAACAAGGAGCATCTGTATATCGAAGTGTCCACCGTAATGCACAGCACATTGCCTCTGCGCAGCAAGTTCTAGCAAGCAATATCTCCACTTGGAAAGCACGCAAACCCCAAGAAGAATCTGTAGATACCGACGACACCGGCGACGACCAGCCTTCAGGCCGTCGGCTTCGGCTTTCGTGGCCAGGTTTTTTTTGTAATTTAGGCGCCCCTAAGACGGAAGGCCACTCCCTCAGAACACCCAATCTCTCCCCCCCAACCCCCAACCCCAAAGCCTCCCCTGCATTCCGCCCCACCAAGCGTCGTCGTCTTGCGCTTGGTAGTTCTTCTTCGCCCGCGCTTTCATGGGCGCATCGCTGAAGCGGCCGTAGGACCGCACCGTCCTTTAAAGGGGCGACTTCGGGCCTTTTTTTAACTCTTCAACTGGGGAATTGGGGGGGGGGGGGGTTGCGGATGGCAGGTCTTCAGAGGCTTAGGGTGTTCTTGGATTGAGCCCCGGCTTTCTTGATGGGGCTGGATTCTCTTGCGCAAAGTGCAGCCGGTTTTTGCGTGGTGGCGCGACTGCAAACACCCGAGGCTAAAGCCCGAAACCTTCCAACCCACTTAGATCCCGAAGCTCCTAAACCGAAGCATCCTGAAGCCTTCTACAGCAAAGACCTTTGCAATCCTGCATGCAAGCCCGAAACTGCAACCTGACCTCCAAAGAAGCCTTTTGAGATCAGAAGACTCTCTTGGGTCTTTGGGGGGGGAGGGGGGGGGGGGGGGGGGGGGGGGGGGGTTAGGGGGGGGGGTTTTAGGGGGGTCTGTGGAGGTTTAGGGTGTGCGTTTGAGGGACTTTAGGGGGCTTGTTGGAATGTTGCCTATAATAAGTCTCTGAGGCTACTTTGAGGGCTCTGGGGCTTGAAGTAGGCTTTTGTGGTTTAGGGTATTGGGGTTTTGGAATTACGGTTTCGGGCTTTAGGGTTTGAGGCTACCTTTAGGCTTTAAGGTTTTGGATTTTAGGCATTGGGGCTTTAGACTCCGAAGGCCCTAAAGCCCTCGAGCCAAAATACTACCCTATCGAAAAAACGGAACCTTTAAATCCAGAACGTCCTCACAGCGTCCTTTTCTAAAACCCTAAACCCTACAAAGCCCAAACGGCAAAAACCCAAAAAAGTCTTCAGGGCCCTATACTACAAACCCGACAAACCCGATAAACTCTGTACACCCCCGTAAACCTCACAGGCCCTAAAACCCTAGATCCTAAACCCTAAAATCCTAAACCCTAAACCCTAAACCCTGAACCCTAAACCCTAAACCCTAAACCCTAAACCCCCCCCCAAAAAAAAAAAAAAAAAAAACAGCCAGGGTGGGGCGCTGCCAGGCCGGCCCAAAGGTGCGGAGGAAGTCGGACCTGTTGGAGAGCTGCACGTAGTCCTGTTTAGGGTTTAGGGCTTAGGGCTTAGGGTTTAGGGTTTAGGGTTTAGGGTTTAGGGCTTCGGGATTTAGGGCTTAGGGTATAGGTTCAGGGATTAGGGTTGAGGGTATAAGATTTTGAGGGCTCAGGGATTAGGGTTTCAGGGGTTTCGGGTTCAGAGGGTTGAGAGATGTTACTGGCCTCAGATGGGTTCTTGTTCACTGCCACTCATCGCACGTCGATGACCGATGCTTCGTACGACTCGAAACACCCTCAAAGCTAAGAGAGCGGGCTGCTCTGAAGATGAGGCCGTGGAAACACGGAGGCCCTACGGCGGCCCCTTTCTGAAAGCTAAGCCCGGGACCCTATCAAAACCCCATGTCCTGAACGGCCATGTAGAAGACGCCGTCATCCCCCGCTTTCGAGCCCACGGCCTTCAACGCTCCAAGTTGAGAGAACCCATGCTGCAGGGCTGATCGGCTAATGGAACCTTTAGGACCTTTAGGGTTAGGCTTTCATGAGACCGGAACCCCGAATCCTCACCATGACCACGTGACATCCTGAAGCCTCCGAAAACAAGGCACCCCGCAAGGCACCCATACAGCAGAGCCCAGCGCATCAGCGCATCGGACGACATGGTGCAGTGGGTCACAACCGATTTTGGGGGGAGGCGGGCCTAAGGCAACGACGCGAGGTAGAGCGGCACAGCACAATGGCTTCTGCACATCTCAACAACATTTTGCGCTTGCAAGATTGGGCTTCGTTCGACGCCTAAGGGTTTCGGGCTGAATTACAAAAAGGAGCAAAGGACTGCAGGCCGCTACCTCACTTGCGTGTGGGCTTTTATAGGGCATTAGGATCTAAGGCGTCGGCTGGCGTTAGCGCTTTCGGACTTAGGAGGCTTTGGGGTTTACAACACCCTAAACCGTTTCACCTAAACCACCAAGTCTGCGTCCTGCAGCTCTGAATACAGGGCCCTAAACCCAAACCGTCAACGCGAGACCCCAGACCCTCACAGGTAAACGGGGCCCCTAGGCTAATGCCCCCCAGCTCCCCAAGACCCTGAAAAAATGCCCCCAACTCCACAGCCTCGCGCCGTTCGTCCGTCCACTCCTCCGACTTGTCACCCCAAGGGCCCGTCCACTCCTCAGCCAGTCAGCTGCAGCTCAAGTTAGTGTCTGGGATTTCGGGTTAAGGTACCTAGGTATGCACATGTAAGTATAGTTATAGGTGTAATGTTAGGTATAGGTATGGGTACGTAGATGCGGAGAGGCAGTTGGAGATTTCGGGCGTGGGACTGAAGATGCTCGACAAGAGGCGCCATGTGCCCAAGGATTCCGAAAGCAGAAAAGCTGGCTTCCATCCACCTCGCGCCAAGGTGTTAGGATTGATTGCATGACAGCATGGGAAGCACCCCCCAAACCTGGCCCTGGCCTTAGCTTACGTAGGCTATCTTGTGGTGAATCCTGGGGGGTGTCCTTGAACCCTGAGCCCAAAACCCTTCGAGCCCCCCAAGCTGCTCAACCCCAAGTTTGGGTTCAGGGGTTCCCAAGTTGTTCCCAGGTTGTTCCCAGGTTCCCCTAAACCTCGGACGGTGGTGAAGAGCCCCCTTCACAGACCCCTGGGAGTGAGGTGCCGCCATCGTTCCATTGAGATTTCGGCCGCTAAGTCTAAAAAGGCGCCCTGAACCCTAAACCGAACGATTAGGGCCTTTGAGCGGCGGAGTTCTGTGCAAGGAGGGCTTGGTTCGGAGATAGAGGTTTAGGGTTTGGGATTTAGGCCCCATTCAGCCCAGGGGTGTCGATATCTCCTTCAAGAAGAACGACGCCTCCGCGACACGAATCACAGAGTAGCAATGGCCACCGTGAAGCCCAAATGGAAGGCCCTTCTCCTGGGTTGACTTCATGCTCGGGGACTTCGGGTTTAGGTGGTACGGCTTATAGATGCGCAATGATTGAGTTTGTCTGCTGCGCTCCTCACGCTATGAACGCTAGTACCGCTAGTCCCATCTATAAGTTATGGTTCCTTTCGGGTACACCAAACTTGGACCAAACGTAGGAAACAAAAGGACACAAGAACTGATCATCGGATCAAGTAGCACCGCACTGCCCATCTGCTCCGCCACCCATGTCCGCATACTTGCCTCACCGGAACATTTCGGGTTTTGAGCAAGTTTTAGGTGTCTAGGCTGTAGGGTAGGGTAGGGTTACCTCTGCAGACAACCTTCAAGACCTTCAAAACGACACTTTGCAAGCCTGAATACATCCCAAACCCTGAACCCTGCACCCTGCACCCTAAACCCTACCCTCGACCCTACATTTTAGATTGGGCTCAGCAGCTCACGGTTGGGCTGGTTTTGTTGGGGTGCTTCAGCTTTGTTGGGCTCATTCGGGTGTTCAGGATTTCCAGTAAACCTTGAAAACCAGGGTTTAGGGAGCTGAGGGCTTAGGGCTTGAGGGCTTAGAGCTTGAGGGCTTGGGGCGAGTGGGTAGGGCAGCCCTGAAAGCGCCTGAAACACCCTAGAACCAACCCAAAACCCTACACCCCAACACCCCAAAGCTTCCCCAAAGGCCCCATGAACGAATGCTTTTCTTCAAGTCCCTGCTGCCTTTGCTTGGCTCGGAGAAGCCCGTGGTCATGATCTCGCCACCTGGGTCGGGTGAGTTGAGGTGCTATGCTCTTTGTGTTTAAAAGTTAAGGGTCCGAGGGGCTTTCAGGGCTGAGGGTATTCTACGCGTCTAGTGAGGGCCCTTCTCAGAAGCTTCCGGAGCTGAGCCCAAGCGCGAAATCCAAGGAGTTTAGAGTAGAGAACCCCCAGCCACTCCTCAACAATCGGCATAGTCAAGCCCCTCGCCACCCCCAAAACCTTAAAGCCTCAACCCCCCGTCCCCCCCCCCCCCCCCCCCGAACAAAAAGGAAAGAAACCTGAAAACACCCCAAAGCATCCAAAAACCCCCCCCAAAAAACCCCAGAACATCCAAAAACATCCCAAAGCATCCCAAAACATCCCAAAACATCCCCAAAACATCCCAAAACATCCCAACCCCCAAAAACGCCCCCAAAACCCTCCCCGAGAAGACGTTCCGGTCCGGAGCGCTCGTGAGGGCCCGCTTCATCGAGTCGAAGAACTTCTCCGGGTGGTCGAACTCGTCATCGCCGATCGCCTCTGGAGGCTCTCGAGTTTAAAGTTTAAAGCTCTTGGGACTTCGGAGGCGCGGGCGTTCTGGGTTCTTGTAGGGTTCGAATTAGGGATTGTAGGCACTACAGTGAGAGATGGGCCCTCATCTTCCGAGGGTGGAAGGGGTTGTAGGTGCTTGGGGTTGGGGTTTAGGATTTGGACTGTCCTTTTTGGTGTCCCGGCGTTGTTGCTTGGAGTGTGAAGGCCCTCGCGCGCCTTCTCGCGCCACTTCCCAAAGCCAGCACACCAGCTGCCCTAACCTCTTCCTTTTTGTTTTTGGGGTTCTTTTTGTGTCTAAGCTAACCTAAATTTGTTGTAATTTATTGATCACACGAAGTCTCCTCCCGCAGCGTACAGCAGCTGTGCACTTGGGAAGTTTTTCGGGGGATTTCAAGGGGCCCTGCTCGCCAATCTTAAAGGTTTGCGAGGCGGGCGATGGCGGGCAAGCGCACTGAGTCGGCATGCTCCATCGAGGTCAGAAACGCGCACAACATCCACCCGCTTGTTAAGCCTTACCACCTGTAGAGGCTATGTTACATAAGAGAGAGACTACAGAGAGCTGAGAAGAAACGAGGGATTCGCAGACCCGACTTAAAGTCCTTTTACACCCACCTGAGAAAGCAAAACAAGAAGAACAACGCAAACATCCCCAACCCCAGCCGCACCCCCTGAGCCACCTCATAAGCCCTAAACCCCTAAGCCACTAAACGCTCTAAGCCCTAAACCTCTAAACTCCATCATGCCCTAAACCATAAAAGATAAGAAAAAAACATACACCCTATACCTCCTAAACCCCAAGACTCCGAAACCCCTAACACCCATAAACCCTAGATACACCAAACCCCTACACCCCTAAGCCCCAAAACCCAAAACCAAGATCGCCCAAAACCCTAAACCCTAAACCCTAAACCCTAAACCCTAAACCCTAAACCCTCTAAACCCTAAACCCTAAACCCTAAACCCTAAACCCTAAACCCTAAACTCTAAACTTTAAACCCTAACCCTGAACCCTTTAAATGGGAGCCATCGAGGCGCATAGCGGCCGGCCAGGCCACCCAGGAAGCTGAATGCCGCTTCCGTGCCGTGGCCCCCGTCACACATCTCCTTAGGTGGTTTGGGGGTTTGGGGACCCCTAAACCCTAAACCCAAAGCCCAAAGCCCAAAGCCCTAAGCCCTAAGCCCTAAACCCTAAGCCCTACAGTAAGCCCTAAGCCCTGAGCCCTGAACCCTAAGCCCTGAACCCTAAACCCCAAGCCCGAAAGCCTCAGGAGTTTGGGGTTTGGGGTTTAGGGCTTCTATATTCGGAGAGCCGCGACGTCTGGGCGCAGTGCTGCTTGTTTCTTTCTTCACCCTAAACCCCCAACCCCTTAAATCAGTGCACTTCTGAAGAATCTCAAGCCCTGTGAACCTGAAACCGTGAACATCTCAAGCCTTAACCTCTAGGGTGCTTCCCTTTTTGAAAGCAACAGTCGCCACAACAGGCAAGTGCAATTGCAGCACCCTGTGAAGCATTTCCCTTTTCCATCCTCACGCGAACCTTGAAACCCAAACAAACGCATCCGGGACCAGACGAGGCTCGATGCACGTGTAGTGCTTGAAGAACCTTGGGATAGCAGTAGGATATAGGATGAAGGAGGTCGAACGTCAGGGCTCAGGGTTGATGGCTTCAGACCCTGACGGCTTCGAATTTAGGGTGCGAGAGGGCGTGAATGAGAGGTTGAGAGGCTTTAAGCTTCTTCTTCTTCTTCATAAGTCATATGATGGTGACGAGTGCGGCTAGAGCTTGAAACCCTGAACCACCAAACCTTGGAATGTCTGGGTTCTCAAGAGGGCTAAGCCCAAAGACACCTCACCCGAGGAACCTTAGGGAAACCACTGCTAAAACCCCTAGACCCCGGTATAAACCCAAACCCTATTGAATTCACCTGACATCCCTTGAACGGACCTAACACCTGAAACCCTGAACCCCCTGTGTTTGGCGCTGTGGTCCGTTAGGGCCCTAAACCCTAAACCCTAAACCCTAAACCCTAAACCCTAAACCCTAAACCCTAAACCCTAAACCCTAAACCCTAAACCCTAAACCCTAAACCCTAAACCCTAAACCCTAAACCCTAAACCCTAAACCCTAAACCCTAAACCCTAAACCCTAAACCCTAAACCCTAAACCCTAAACCCTAAACCCTAAACCCTAAGCCCAAGCAAAGGGGTCTCCATCCTTGAAACCCAATGTCCAAGGACTCCCTAAAACCTCGTCAAGGCCTCCTTAAGGGGAGGGGTTATTTTATGTGCCATCTTTCTTGGAGGGTTTCAGAGCTTTCGGGGCTCCCTGAAGTTTTTGGGCCGTTGGGTTTTAAGGGTTTAGGGCTTAGGGTTTTGGGTTTTGGGGCTTTTCGACTTGCCGCTTCAGGGCTGAGGGCGGAGGACAGCTCAGCATGAGAAACCCTAAACCCTAAACCCTAAACCCTAAACCCTAAACCCTAAACCCTAAACCCTGAACCCTAAACCCTAAACCCTAAACCCTAAACCCTGGCCCAGCAACGCTTTCTCCAGGATTGATACCCACATCTCGGTTCGATCCGTGCTTTCCGCATACCTTGCTCCGGGACTTTCGAGGGCTTTGTCGTGTCGGGCTTCACAATTTGAAGCGGACTTCGGGTTTCAAAGTGTTGGGGTTTAGGGTTTGGGGTTTCTGGGGTTACTAGAGCTCAAGGTTTGGCGGTTTTAAGGCTTGGGGCCTAAGGGTCTGTGGCCGAAGTCCATCTAAAAAAAGAACCCTACATCCCTACTTCCGAAACATTAGAGACTGTTACCGGATATAACAAAGGCCCCCAAGTGAACACTCGCCTCCTCAACCCTGAACCCTCTATCCGACTCTATCCCCGAAACCGTTTCGAAAGCTAAGGGTCATTGCTCTGCTGTGGTTCTTCGCGGCCAGGACGTCGTCCACGATTTCATAAGTGAAGTGGGAATCCTCAGGAGGTTCAATTTTCCATCCTTGAGCCCCCAAGAGTTTAGGGATCAGTGTTCGGGAAGCCCGGGCTTCTGGAATTGCAGGGGGCTCCAGTTACATACCAAGTTACCTAGACTTAGGGGTTTGTCCCTTTCGGGGTTTAGGGTTGTCGTCTGATCATTTTCTGGGGCAGGGTAAGCCAGGGGAGGTTGCAAGCCGGGCGCAGCCCTCTAAGACCCTCAAACCCTTAGAGGTTTCGAGGTTTGGGCATTCCCTCAACTCTCGTTCAACTTTACGGGGCTCCTTTAGTCCTCTAAACTGTTAAACCTTAAACTCGAAACTCTAAACCCTAAACCATTGGGGAAGGGGGGGCTTAGGTTAGGCCTTCGGTTCTGCAAGAAGCTGAACCTTCATCTGCAAAAGCCGGCAGCTATGGATGCACAAGGCGCTTCGCCTTTCGAACTCAACTTCTTAGTCATGAATTACGCTGCCCCCTAAGGCCTAAGTCAGAAACCCTGAACCCGAATTCGGGTACGGAACTCCCAAAATTCTCATTTCAGAACTGGGTTTCGGGGCTCAGAAGTGGCTCCCGGAGGTTTAGGTCTAGGTTTTAGGGGGACCCGAAGGCTTCAGGTTTACAGCGCTTATGGTCCGACAAGACCAGGCTCGCGGGGCTAATAGGCCTTACAGGTCTTACCGGGCTTATCTTACTGTTGGTTAGTAGGGAATGAAGGAAGGAGGTACCCTATATCCCCCTATTATATACCCTTTAAGGGATTAGATATGTGGTTATTGGGCTTGCAGGGTTGTACAGGGTTGTATGGGCTTACAGCGTTTCTACACCATGTAGGACTCATCGTGTTGTAGTTGTTGTTGGGGTCTTACGGCTTCGGGCGTACGTTACGGCTTAGGGTCGTGTTTGCGAGTTTATGTTAGGATGCTTAGAACGAACCATCTCTAGAACCCTTCAGGAAAGTACCTTAGCCTAGGCCCCAAACATGGCGAGACCATGTGCGCATGCAAGAGCATTCCAATGGATCAGGAGCACGTCCAAAAGACACCAACCGCCCGCACAAAAGCAAGGACGGATTCGCATTTGGTTCACCCGGAGGTCCCAAACCGAGTACAGATTCGCAGTTTGGGGAACCCAGCCATCCGCAAGTGGTGACACTTTCGCATTTCGCGAACCCAGAAGGCCCAGAAGCCCAAAACCGATGACACTTTCGAGGACAACGGGCGCGGCCACGCCCGAGCCTGGGCGAGAGCGCGATTTTCGTCCAATATGCAAACAGACTTCGAGAAACATGCACCGTCCGGCCGGCGGGCGGCAGCCTTGCACGCCGCGCGTGCTTCGACCGAGCCCCTCCTACCCTACACGCGTTGGAATCCTGCAGTGTTGACACACTGTTGGGGGAATATCGGGAATGTAGGGATCCACAGAGCATTTCGGTAAGCTTTGTGGGCCCAAGCTTCTTTGCAGAACAATAGCCCGTAGACGCCCACATCCATGTCGTAGGCAATGAAGACCTGCAAGCCCGGAACCATACTATAGGGGCCTGAAAAATTAGAATAGGTCTCTTTTTTTTTGGGGGGGGGGGGGGGGTAAGGGAAGGGACCATAACGGAATATTATTAATTATTCTTGCCGTACACCCTTTACTCTGGGGTTTGGGATGCGTAGGGCTTGGGGTTTCCGGGGCGTTCGTGTTTCAGGGTTTCAAGGACAAGGGGGATGACCATCCTGACCCCCAAATTTGTTTGCAAAGGGTTTTAGGGCTTAGGGTCGATGTCCATGGGCGCTGGGACTTTGAATGCAAGCCCTCCGAAGATCACACCCCAAACCTTGAGTGGCACTAACTCGCAAAGAAGAGCATCATAACTTCTAGGCAGCTTTCAGCTTGTCAACCCCAAATTACAAAACGGCCCAAGCCTGGCGGAAGAAGGCTTTGCGATTGGCCGCAACGCTGGCCAACGCCCCGAGCAGGTAGCAGTCGCCCGTGCTGCCTCGCGAACCCTTCAGCGTTGAAGCGTTCTGAACCACAATGAAGCAGTCCCACCCTGAATGCAAAACTGAGCATCCAAATTATTTTATTCTTGTAACCTGAACCTCTGGGGCTTAGGGTCGCAGACTTTTCCGGCTCTTGTTGGCATATGTGCCTCGTTCCCTAACCGCTCACTCTACCTGCACTACAGCTAATCCTTGAACCTTAGACAAACCCCAAAAGCCGCATTCGCCTTGGTCGATGTCGTTGAAGTCGCCGTTGTCTTTGAAAAGTTCGCAGCCCTCACGCAGCTCCTCCAGCTGTTACGGGTTCGATTCCTTCCTAAACACTAAAACCATAAAAACTATAAAACCTATGAACGCCATAAAAAAATAAAAACCATAAAAACTATAAAAACTATAAAACCTATGAACCCTAAATCCCGAACATCCTGGGTTCAGAGTTTGGGGCTCAGGGAGTTCAGGGAAGGGTTTATAAGACTTGAGGTCGGTGGCTCTTCAGGATTTAGGGGCTTCGTGAAGTTGTCCTCATCAGCACATGGAGGAGGGGACAAGACTCAAGTAAGGATGAGATAAGGTAGACTTCTTGTGTTCTTTGTTTGGGTACTCCCCGCCCCCCGGCCCCTCCGCCTCATCCTGATCCCCCCGCCTGCACTCCCCACCCCCGCACCCCTTCACCGACCTCCTGTTAGACCAACTTGACCCCTTGCATCCAGTCGAGATTATTTGATGTCTGCTCAAGATGCCTGTTAGAATCGTCGAACCCCAAAAACCTGTGCTTGGCAGGCTGTGTAGAGTAGCTTTGCACCGTTTGCCACATGATTGTTTTCTGTTTGCATTACTACTGTAATGATTACTTGAAAATGCTGTCTGAGCTTTCACTCCAGCACACAGCACTCACTGGACTTAAGTCCAGTGACGCCCGAAACAGTCATCAAGAACACTCCTAGGCCCTAAGTCCTAAACCCTAAACTCTGAACCCCAAAACTCCAAACCCTGGACCCGAAGTCCCAACACTGCAACTGTCCCTCCCAACATTGCTCAAAGGTTTGGTGACCCTTAAGCCCTTTTAGAGAAATTATTGGGGTTTAGGGAAACCCTAAACACCCGATAAACCCGGAAGGACAAAGGCCTTCGCACGTATCCAGTGGTTCGGTTTGCTGACCGTGCAGTCCCAACCTGGGAGGGGAAAGAATTGGGATGAAGTGAGGGTTCAGGGCTGTAGGCTTACGGGCTCAAGGCTGTTGATTTTGGGGCTTCTAGTGTCAAATGTCGGGCACAAAGGTTTAGGGCTTAGGGAACTTTATCGTTGAGCAGGGCTTCAGACTCCGGGACAAGGGCTTCCCTAAGCCCTAAGCGCAAAACCCTAAACCCTAAGCCCTAAACCCCGAACCCTAAACCCTAAGCCCTGAACCCGAAACCCTAACTCCAACTTTAGGGTTCGGGGCTGGGCGGAGCATTCGTTGAAGGCTGCGCCTGACGAGTTGGGAGTCCAAGTCTCTCCCTCTCCCTCTCCCTCTCCCTCTCCCTCTCCCTCTCCCTCTCCCTCCTCTCCCTCTCCCCTCTCCCTCTCCCTCTCCCTCTCCCTCTCCCTCTCTCTCTTATGTATATATATATATATGTATACATACTTATATATATATATATGTATGAGCCTGGGTCCCCGCCCTAGGTCCGCCCCCTGCCCACACGAACCTACCCCCCAAGGAAATAACAAAAGATCGCAACCTGGTGGCCCTTCCGCACCTTTCACGAGGTTAATCTTTGCTGGTCTTCAGCAACATCCTAGATGACCAAAGCAGGGCCCTGCCGCACATTTTACAACATTGACCAGTGTTGGCACTTCAGCACAAACACAATAAGCGTGGCCCTTGCAACACTCTCTTAAGATCATGAGAAGAGTATGAGCCAAAACCGTGGCCCGGCAACACGTTTCGCAACGTTGATCGATACTATCTTCAACATGGCAAGAACGTATGGCCGTGCACTGGTCCCAACATCGACATATCAAAGTCGATCCGTGCTTGTCTTCAAACATCCTCACATCAACCCTGCCGCACAGTAATGGGCGTTTTGTTTTAGGTCCCCGACCGATCCGGGCTGACTGGAGGGAAGGGGTCACAGAGAAGGATTTTAGGATGGCTCGTAAAATACTAGTTGCATCCTATCAAAATTGTATCGGCCATATAATAGTTGCATAAGCTATACAGTAGTTGTATGAGCACTATATGACAATTGTATAGGCATGCTTGCGGCATCCACCGCCCAAGAACTCCGTCGAACAACACCCAGCAAGCTGCCGTCAACCGCCATGTGTTTCCAAGACCCTAAATTCCACATGCCAAGCCTCTACCCTTTTGAAGAGTTTCAGCTCTAACTCCTAGAAACCAACATTAGACCCCAAACCCCAAACGCTAGCAACATCAACTCCGTATCAGGGCCCTCATCCCTGGCGTGCCTGGTCCCTCCCGGTCCACATAAAGCACCGCCTTGGCGTCGTCCTGCACGATCAGTCTATCTAAACACAGATTAAACAAAGAAGCCCCAAACAGGCGACTGTTTACACACAATCACCCTAAAACCCCCCAGGTCCCCAGGTCCCAAGTCACCTACTGTTGTTTGTCGGTCCTCGGCCTCCCTGAAGGCTTGGCTGGTTCAACCAGGCCATTTCTCAAAACATCCCTGGACCTTGTAAAGGCCCTGGAGGTACCTGGAGGCCCCTCAGGCCCTGGAAGCCTCTCAGGCTCCTGCGCCTGAAGAAAAAGCGTCCACGTTGCAGAGGCCTCCTCACAAAATTGACCAATCTTGGCAACCCCTTGCGCCAAACGGACTTCGCCGACCTTGTCGGCGTAGGTCCTCGCAACCAAGCGTTTGGCATCCTGGATCTTGCCGGCCCAGATGCGTCGTCGAGTATTCAGGTTGCGAACTTCTGCCGAGGCCCACGCAGGCCTCCGCAAACCCTTTCGCAAAATTGGCCGCACCCGAAACAAGTCTCGGCAACACCAAAGTGCAAGAACGGTATCGACCCACGCCGCCAGGCGCTTCGAATTGGGCATTCGTGACTTTGCCGGTGCAATCGTGTCAGGTACTGATGCTGCAAGGCAACGCATTATAGACCTTGCCACCATGGGCGTGTGCCGCAGAGTCCCATACAGGCATTTCTTGGCTAGGGGGTGCGACGTCCTCCTAGACGAACATATGGGGGTTTCCGATATTAGGGGTACCATGTTGGGGTCCTTGTGATGAGGGCGTCCTACTATTTGGGGGACTATATAGGGGGTCCCTTATTTTCGTAAACCCCCATATGAAGATGAGAAGCCTCATAAGGCCGCGGTATGTCTCCTGTAGCACAGGCCCTGGGCCCGAAGACAAGTGTCACAACTAATCCCCATCCCCTAGTAAGGACAAACCTACCCCTACTTTGACATAGTCCCACTAGAGTGTGTTTTCTGAACTGGCTTTAGCAGAACATAATAGCTTATTCTTGTATATTCTCGTAGATTGTAGCATGTTAATGATATGTTATCGTATATGATTCTATGATCAAAAGGTTATATGTATCACAGCACAATGTGTCATATCATGTGATAGCATAATACTATGCCATATTCAGAACCTATTCTAACATATTGTAGCAATCTTGCAATATGTGATTTAGGGCTTGGGGTTCAGGATGTATATAGGGTGTCCTCGGATGGGTCCCAGGACTTGTCTGTGTACTTCTCGCCGCTGCCTCGCTGAAGGTGGCTTGGTGTTGCGGGTGGCTTCTGGGGTTGGAGTTTGGGGTCGGACAAGGGCTGGCGGAGCTTACGCCCTAACCATGAAACCCCCAACAAGGCCTCTCCTGGTCCTTGGCGAGAATCTCGGGCTGCCATGATACGCCCGGCCTTGAACTCCTGAACCTGTAAACGATTTACCTTGAAGCCTGAAGCCTAAAGCCTAAACCCTAACCGAGGCAACTTACGAATGCCGCCTCCAACGGCACCGAATACACCATCAGCCTATGGGTTTCGGGATAGGGCCGACGTGCTTTTGCGGCCCAACAAAAACACACATAAACCCTTTAAACCCCCATATCAAGCCATAAACCCTAAGCCCCAAAACAGAGCCAGAAGCATCCCCCGACCTTGACAGGCTTCAATGATCGCGTTGACCTCTGGGAGATTTGAAAAGCGGCCATTTTTGCGATTGAGGGAGGTTTCGGTTTTAGGGCTTAGGGTTTAGGATTTAGGGTTTTGAGTTTAAGGGAGGTTTACAGTCCAAAGGGTTCTTGGGGTTCATAGGGTTTACTGGGTGTGCAGGGCGTGTCGGGTTTATCGGTCTTATTGGGTTCTTGTAGTGTTTTTAGGGTTTGTGGGATTTCCAACAGGATTTTTTTTGGCTTTAGGTGAAGGCTTTCGGGGGAACCCCGGGAGGCAAGAAACACTCCTCTGCCCTGCACTCTCCTTCTTTCAAACTACCTCGAAAACTATCCCCAGAACTACTTAAGCCCTAAGCCCTGCAAGCAATAGAGTCCAAAAGTCCAAGGTTCCCCAGACCCCGAAGCATCCTGAAGCCACAGCAGCACACAAAGCCAAGAAAAAAAAAATAACGCATTTCTTGCAATACGGGCCCTTTGATGTTTGGGATACCCTAATGTAGGCAAATCCTACACCCATAACCCTAAGCCCGAAGCCCTAATCTCCAAGCCCTAAGCCCTAAGCCCTAAGCCCTAAGCCCTAAGCCCTAAACCCTAAACCCCAAACCCGAACTGAATTGTTGGCATTTTGTGTTACTTTTGAAAGCCGATATGAGGCTTAGGTTTCTCGAAACCCGGAAGCCGCGCAACCGTCTTGAACTGTAGGGTTTAAGGGCGTAGTAGGGTTTAGTTTAGTAGGGTTTGGGGATTTGGGGGTTTCGGAGTTTCGTGGTTTTGGGGTCTGCACCTCCTTCCGGCAGTTCTCGCGCGCACGCTGCCACGACGACAGCGCGGAGAGCACCTGAAGGCTCTGGCGAAGTCCGTCGATTGTAACGTATAATACACACTTCACTGCTTCTATTTATTTATACTTATATCTATGTCCATGGTTTCTCTATATATATATATATACGTATACAACTACGGAAAGATCTGGTATGTAAAGCCTCCTAGAATACCCTCAAATGCCCGACATAACCTAATCGTTACATCCAAGGCACGGGAGGATCTGCCGCCTGCGCTTTGACCGCCTGAGGTGGGGGGGACTGGGAGGGTGGGGCAGCTGCTGCAAGAGAGCTTTGCTAGGTCTGACAGGCGTACTGAGTTAATCTCAATTCGGGTTTGATGGGGTCGTGTGTGTAGGGCTTATAGGAGGTCACAGGTACAAAACAAAGCTGGTGACTTGGAGGTTCGGACGCTGTTTTCGCGTGGGTTTTAGCTGCTCAAGCACAGTCTGCATGTACAATTTTCAGGAACGCGAGAATTAGGTTAGGATGTCCCACAGCAAGAAACACTGTAAAAACCGATGTTTTTTGAACTTTTATCGTGTGAACTTGGGTTCGGCCGGTCCACACTAACAGTCACCACCAGCAGACCCACAAATAAAAGCACCCGGTAAATGCCAAAAAATTGACTGAGATTCCTGCTATTCCTGGTGCTATTCCTGGTGCTATTTCTGGTGCTATTTCTGGTGCATTTTTTTGTGCTATTCCTGGTGCTATGTCTGGTGCTATTTCTGGTGCTATTTGGTGCTATTTCTGGTGCTATTTTTTGTGCTATTGTTTGTGCTATTTCTGGTGCTATTTTTTGTGCTATTGTTTGTGCTATTTCTGGTGCTATTTCTGGTGCTGTTGCTGGTGCTATGTGACTAACAATCACCATCAGCAGACCCACAAAAAACAGCACCCGGTAAATGCTAAGCTGATAAAATTGACTGGGATTCCTGGTGCTATTTCTGGTGCTATTGTTTGTGCTATTTCTGGTGCTATTTTTTGTGCTATTCCTGGCGCTATTTCTGGTGCTATTTTTTGTGCTATTTCTGGTGCTATTTCTGCTGCTATGTGACTAACAGTCACCACCAGCAGACCCACAAAAATATGCACCCGGTAAATGCTAAAATTGACTGGGATTCCTGGTGCTATTTTTGGCCTGTGTGTTATAAGGCCACGGCGTTATTTGACTGTTAGTGTGGACCGGCCGAACCCAAGTGTGAACCTACAAAAATCTGAAATATCTGACACAAAAGTACACATCACTCCTTTCACTTCGGGCGTTCTAGTGAAAGGGCGCAATGGCGGCAAACAATCACATAAACCATGGTTTTTACGACGTTTTACGACATGCACACAAGGGTCAGTTTTGTGCATTTTTGTTTTTGGACTTTATGTTGCTTCTGGTGGCAATTGTTAGTGGTTCGAGCGTCATGACGACACACTGTTCGCAGAAGCCTTGTGACAGTGCGTCTTGTTACAGAAACGTCAAACGTCCTGGCGCAGCATGTTGTGTAGCGGTGTAAAAACGCTGTAAATGACGGTGTTTTTGGGCATGGATAGAGTAACATCGTCGCAACCAACCCCTCCCCACCCCCCCCCCCAAAAAAAAAAAAAAAACACAAACAAACAAACCTCTCCAGAAGTTCACGAAACAACCAGGTTTTTTTAGGTACCCGCTTCCTTATAGCACTCACAAGGTATTCAGGGGCGTATAGGGGCGTACACACAGGCCCCAGACATTTTAAGAAGACCAGGGCTTCTGTGGGGAGGGACCTCAAGCCCTTAAGCTCTAACCGCCCCCACGCCCAGGCTGTGGGGATTTAGAGGCTTAGCTGCGGCGCTCGGGGATTTGGGGTTTTGAAATACAGGCCCGTCGTGCGAAGCCCGAGTCACGTTGGCGGCAGTGTTGCTTCAGGGGAGTTTCCCCAACAAAGGCACAGCCAAGTCGTCATGCCTCAACGAGAGCATCGCCGTCCATGCTTCCCAGCACCTGACATCTCCGGCATTCGACACCCCAAAGTCTCCGCCAGGAACTTCTGCCACCAAACCCCTGAACTTGGAGCTTACAAACCCCACAACCCACAGGTGATGAACTAAACAAGACTACCTCAGTCTTCAAAGGCGCAAAATGCCCGGAGCCCTCCCCCCCCCTCGCAAGTTAGGTCGATGAGTTGGCATGGGGGGGAGGGGGGGGTAGGCATCAACTACCTCCTGAAAAAACATCTTATCAACTCTGAACCAGGCAACTCCTCTATGCCCGACAAACTCTATTCGCCTACAAGACCTGTAGAACCCTGTCACCCCCTTTCAACCCGCCCAACCATATGAACCCCTTTCCCGGAAAACCCTGTATAAACCCTACACACACAACCCCTACTTAAGCCCCCAAACCCACACAAAAGGGGCGGAAGGGGCACGGTGGTCTCCAGACTCGACAGCTTGGCACTTTCCAGCTCCCCCGCGGCATCATCCAGCCTCGGCTCATGGGTTCGTGTGGGGGATCTGGCGGGCTCACGGGGAGGGTTTTAGAGAGGGTTTATAGGGGTTTTGGGGGGGCTAGGGGTCTTTAAGTTAGCAATGACCATTTCCATTTTCTAATCATGCACCACCCCCTCGCACCCAACACATAACAACCTATACCTCAACCTTCAACTCACCCAAGACCCATAGGTAGAACCCTAGGAATAATTCACATGAAGATCCAAAACCATAACAACCTATACCTCAACCCTAACCTCACCAAAATACCCATAGGAAAGACCCACATAATGGAACCACCAGAAGAAACCATACACCACCACATAGAAAAACCCCAACCTCAAATCCATACACCAATACTCCCATAGAAAAACCATATTCCCCAAACCATATTCCCTAACCCTTGAAAATGGAAATGGTCATCTTGAATAATTTTACAATAATAGGAATAATGTTTAGGAATAAGGTATTGCCATAATCTAGTTAATCCATAAAATCTTAAAGGTTATAACTACATTATACTTATGACTTATCAACTGGAATTTCAATAACTATTCTGTCCTTATGTTTACCGAATAGCATAAAATAGTCTTCTAAAAACCATCATTCATTAGTAACTGATGGACGTGATTAAGCACTTTATCTATATCGGGTTTAGGTTTCTCGGCTCGGGTTCAGGCTGTGGTTCATCATCAACAAATTTATTAGGAAAGTGTTCGTTTAATCGTTTGCGTATTTCCCTTTTCTGCCTTTCGTATTCCGCCTTAATCTCTGCTTGTAATTCGTCGTTTAGTTTGCCTTCTTTCCTTAAATTACCTAATTTCCTTAAATAACCTTTCATCAATACATTTAGTTCCAAGATCGGATGTAACGCATACTGGAAATGGGCATCCCAGTTTTCGTGTTTTATTTTGTGCCCGCATTCTTCACATAATTGGCTCCCTTTTGCTCTCTCTTCTCTTCTCGCTTAGTTATATTCCTTCTGGTTTTTCTTGTAGCATTTTCTTTTCGCTTCACGGCACCTATAACAAGTCTTAAACCCGCCAAACTCTTCAACATCTTTAGTCGCGCAACACGATTTACACACTCGCTTTTCCATCTTACTTTATTAAAAGTCTATTTATCGGTGTAGTAATTGTGTAGTCAAATTTCAAATAACCATCAGTTCCTTCCTTTACTAAATTCTGCCATTCATCTGGTATCTTCTTCTTTCCATAAAATCATTAGCAATAAAACCCACGCACGATTTACTTTGTTGTCTGTCATCAATAAAATGATATGTTTTTGGTTTAATATTTTTTACTACTTCTACTGCTTTTTTGCTATTTACCTCTTTTATATTTTCTTTAATCTTTTATCAGATGAAGGAATTAATGACCCAGTATATGAAAGGTCGCCATAAACATCAACTCCTGTATTTGTTGCGTCTAGTCTTGATAAATGATTATTACTTAATCTAATTAAACCATCTGTGTCTGGGTTGTTTATTAATGCTCGTTGAGACCCTGCTACATCAGCATGTGTTATTTCTAAGTTACCTAATAAATTTACTTTCCCGTCGTCTATTTGTAATTCTGGCGTTGTTCCAACTGCTCCAACCCTAAATATGATGCTTCTATCTGTATCACCATTCCATATTAATAAATCATAATCAGTTCCGGTTAATACTTCGTGTATTGCTGATGAATGTTGAAATAATGTTTGACCCCATACATTTAAATTTGCTTCTGCTGTGATATTACCAATACTGTTAAATGTTAAATTATTTGTAACTGCTCTATTTATTGTAATTCCGTTAGTGTCATCTAATTGTAAAGCAATGGTGCCTGCTGTAGGGTCAGTGGTTCTATCTGACTGTAATGAAACATTCATCTGTGCTGCGGTGATAACATTTGGTGATTTAAAAGCTTCTGCTCTTTGAAATATTCGGGCATTTGTATTTAGTAGCTGTTCTCCTAATAACTCTAAATTATTTTCTACTCTTGCTTGATTAAAATTACTGACACCGCCTACGGTTAAAAATTACGATGAATTATATTGATGTCCTATACCCACTTCCACATCGCTCGTGCTTCCTATTCTTAATCTATAATCTCCACCTGTATCGTGTAAAATCATTTCTGTTCCAACTGCTGGATTACTCGGATTCATACATCTTAAATGTCTATCTCTAAACTCCCACACGCCCTGTGTATCTCTTATTCGTAAATTATAATTAGCATCACCCGAGTTTCTAAAAACATCCATACCGGATACTGGGACTTGTATATCTCCTGTTGAATTTGTTAAATTAACATTGCCTATAACTGTTAAATCTCCTCCTGTTCTTACATTGTTAAAATTAGAAGTTCCGCCAACATTTAAGAAGTAATTTATATTCGGATTGACACCGATACCTACGCGTACTGTTGATGCTGTTCCTAATCTTACTTGACCCGTGCCGAAGCTTTGGATTTCCATAAGTGCTTCTAAATTTTCATTTGACCCATTCCTACATGTTAATTTAACGTTCTGTTTCTAAATTCCCACATTGCTTGAAAATCTCGTATTCTTACCTTATATGAAGAATTACCGCTGGGTCTATACAAATCCGCACCAATGGTAGGTAGTATAGCATTACTAAATTCAATATTACCTGCCACATTTAATTTTAAATTACTTACGGCATCATCACTTGTAGCATTACAGTTTATTTTGTTGCCTTTTGATGTTATATAATTTGATTGGTTTTTAAAAAGTTGCTACATCTCTATCTGTTTCTGCTCCAAATGAATTACTAATTAAAACTCCGTTTAATGGTTCTACATTAAATGTTTCATTCTTTAAAGTCAACCCTTGATGTAATATTGTCGGTCTGCTACAATCAATGATAGGGAAAAACTTATATTATCTTGAAATCTGCTTTTATCTTCTTTATACGATAAAAACGCATCTACTTCCGTTTGACTATACACTGCTAGATTATCTATTAAATTATCTGGTTCTGTTTTTGTGTATATATTGTTATTGATATATGTTTGAGTATAAAAACCACTATCAATAACTGTTGAAGTATAATAATTTCCTAATGTTGTATCTATTTGTGATGATGTGTAATAATTACCTAACGTTGTATCAATGTGACTTTTCGTGTAATGATTTGTAGTAAGCGTTGTTGGTGATACAAAGTTTGTATTTAATTGAGTTGTAGTTTGATAATTGTTTGTTAAGTCAGTATTTATAGCATTTATATTATTGAGATGTTGCATTTGTTTTCCATCAAGAATACCAATATCTGTTAAAGTTGAATTTATTGTTAGTTCGTGTCCTTCAAGCGAATCAATGTGACTGTTTAACGTGTTGTTAGATGCTAAGTCTTTACTTTGTAAAGTTGCCACTTGAGTATCAAAATCTGTTTGTGAAACACCACCACTGTTTGAATTGACATAACTTATTGCGGCGTATACGTCGCTTAAATTCGTTCCATTTACAAGAACTTCGTTTGCCATGAAAGTATTAGTATAATTCAGTGTCAAAGGCATTATTAAATTAATTTAGATAATTAATTTAACGATGTTTAATTATTTTAATCATACACCTTTAAACCTAAATCCTTAATTTCTAATATTCTTTCCGACAGTAATGTTATATACATTTGGTCAGGCATTTCAGTAGCAGGAATTGAAGCACCAGCGGGTTTTATGCGAATGAACATTTGTTGCCCAGGGCGTGTGTTAATTCCAGTATATGAACTATCTACAACCCTTTCAAAATTAAAACCAAAAATGAACTGACGGTCTCTATATTGTATGAAATCTACAGAAAGACTACGCTGATGAAACATTGGAAGGTTTAATGCTTTTCTTAAATGATAAAAACATTGTGTAATTGAGTTACAAGGATACTCAGGGAACAATTGAGAACCGAGTTGAATTTGAAACTCTAAATCTTTATTTACATCATAATACCTTCTTCCTGCTCGTTGTGATTTTGATGCGGATGATAGAAGCGACAGAATTCTTTATCAACGTATTCATAACCTAATGAAGGGTCACCGGATTTATAGAATGTGATAAAAGAAGCGACAAGTTTAGAAACAGAACGAATAACAGGAACGCTAATATCAGTTGAACCTTTAACGCTTTGCGATTGAGTAATATAAGTCGTATAAGTGATGGGAAGACCTTTTCCTTCTAATAAATGTTTTACGTATTCGTTATTTAAACCATTTGATAAGGTAGAAATGTCACAGGCACAAGAAACGTTGTTCAGTTCAAATTGAGTGCTTGTATTGGAAGCATTACCCGCAGGTAAAGCAACATCAGCAGTAAATTTTTCACGAAGATTTATAGCAATTCCACCATCTGCTTCATCATAGTCATCAGGGTTAATAACGCAGCCGGTCGTAGCATTTACTAATTCAAGTTCAATTGCTAAGTTTCCCATATATTTTAGCGGAAGATACTTAAATTGAGAAAATAAGCCCGCTAATGGTTTAACACCGACTGTCATTTGCTCCTTAAATCCGGGACATGTTGTGCTATTAACATCATAATCTAAACGAGTTCCAACTTCGTTATTCAAACTTTTTACCTCGTCATCATATCTATATCCGAAACTTTCGTTTGCTTCGTCTTTTCGTGCTCCTTGCGACATCATTTTAGAAAACATATGATGAACACGGTTGTAATTATCAAAGTCTTCAACAACTTGATTACCGGCAATTATTCGCATTCGTCTGGAAAAAGAATAAGCAGGTGATAATGGACGAATTGTTCTGTTTGCTGTTGTGTCTAGGTTTTGAACATTAAAGAAGATACGAACACTTTGAGGGTCTAACCAAGTATTGTCTTCACCATTTAGGGAAATTTTTATGACACGGTTCCCTGATTGGGGACGATAGACGTTACTACCACTCGGGTAAAATCGGACACTGCATTTCTGGGTAATGTAAGAACTACCTTTATTCAATTTAAATGAGAGGTTGTCAATGAGAATATCTTCTGGTGCGAAAGTTTCCATACTATATAACCAAAAGTAGACATTATTTTTACACTTAATCAAATAAACTAAACTTAAACTTAATATTTTCTTTCTTATTATCGTTATGCTTTGTGTTAATTTCGTTTACTGTGTTGCTCCCTTCATTATCTACTATTTTCGTATCTCTTCATAAGCATTCTGTTTAAACTTTTTGTCTTTCGGTTTCTTCTCCATTGGTTCAAAACTTGTTGCTTTTGGATGAAACATCATTAATATTGTTTATATGTTCATCAAACTGTTCCATAAACTCTTCTTCTGTTATGGGTAGATTTCCTGCTTTGTTGTTGTTTTTTACATTAGCAATATCTTGATAAGAATGATTTTGTAAAGGGTCTAATGTTCCTCATTTAACGTTCAACTTCCACCATCAAACATACTAACTGGGTCTCCTGCTTTTCGTATTCTTAAATTTGTCCCCAGTGTCTTCTGGTCGTTGTCTTGAAACAAAAGGTGACCCATAACTACGACTTCTAAAGATATTACCATAATCCTTATTTATTTGCTGACCTACCGCACTACCTAAGGAATGTGAGATAATATCAGTAACACCAGAATGCTTTTTACCATCTATTTCAATAGCATCGCCTTTAATAAATTTATCAACATCTTTGTATCTTTTTGTGTTTCTTGTTTGATAAAAGGGCAGTTTTAAGTCGTCGTAAAAATCAATGGAGTCTTTTTAATACTGCCATTTCTATATAACCTGTTGGGACTTTCGTATGCTAGTTTCAATCCCTGCCTATCTGTTGGAAAAGACCAGTTACCTGCTAATTCTTGATTAACATCATCAACAACTTTATTTTTACTGATAGGTGCTTCGTATGGTTCTTCTTCAACTTTCCGTTTATGTTTATACATTATTAAAATAGATTATAAATTGTTCAATAGAATTGAATAATTTATTGAATTATTTCTAATACTTTAACAAATTAAAAAACTTATCGTTTAATAATAATGCTTAAGTTTAAAGAAGGTATATATTGATAGTTACGATAGGGTAAGTGGCACTTCGTCCCATTTCACGATTGATTTACCTGAAACAGCTCAACTAGAAGATAATATGTTATGTCAAATACACGAGGCAAGCATTCCCCATTCGTGGTATTCATTCAATGACACTAACAATAACCTTTACTTTAGACATCAGGTTATACCGCCTGCTGTTCCAAATGGTATAACTTATCGTAAAATAACAATTCCAGAAGGCAACTACACAGCATCCGATTTAGCGCACACAATAGAAATAGCACGAAATTTAAGAGTTGACACTGGAGACAGACCTAACACTTATTCAATTCACTATAACAGTTCAACCAATAAATTTACCATCAGTTCTAATTATGCTACAGTTATCTTCGTTGTTTTAACTGATGGAGAAGTAGCACCAGTGGCAAATGTTTTTAGTGACCCCGTTGATGTTAGTAATCTTAATTCAATAAACAGAGTGATGGGAAATACAACACCTGCCAGCGATTCTTATACGAATGTAGCACCTTATACAAGTAATTTTATTGATTTAGTCCCCTTTAAGAATTTGTATTTACATTGTAACGAAATTAGCAACTTTAACCAACTGACAGTGGCGGGCAATTCATCAATTGTAAAGAAAATACCAGTAAATGTTCCCTATTTGAGCATCATTAATGATAATGAGTTAAGCAGTGTTGATTACATTGATGTTTCAAATAAAATGCTCCGCCGAGTGAATTTTAGACTTACAAACCATTTCAATCAAGTAGTCACTTTGAACGATGTTGATGTCTCATTCACTTTAACATTCTTTAGGGGTTAATAAATATCTAATTAGAAAAATCTAGACTATATTAATAATGATCTGTGAAGAAGTTAATGAGGTTAAAAATGAAGAGGTGCCCGAAGTAGTAGCAAATGAAATAATTGAAACAACCAATGAAGAACAACCTACTGAACAAATCAAAGAAGAACCCAAAGAAGAAACAAAGCCATTAGCAAAAGCAAAAGCAAAAGCAACGCCGAAGAAACTAGCGAGAACAGTTAAGGTAGTAGAGTTAGTGGAATGTAGCGCCTGTAATAAAAAGATGCTACCAAAATCACTAAAGAATACACACCCCCATTATTGTAAGGGACAACCGACTGAAACATTACCAGTAAGTAAGCAAAAGGCGAGTTACGGGTCAAAAGTTGAACAAAAATTGAGAAAAGAAATAGAAGACGAAATGAGAAAGAAATATGAAACTAAAAATGAAGTGGTTACTTATTCTGAACCTATTGAAGTGAAAACCAAACAGCGCCCAGTAAGAATGGAAGAACCGAGGCAACCAACGGCAACAGAATTACTACAACAGTCATATAATGAAATGAAAAGGTTAAGACAACAAGAGAAACTGGAAAAGGTTAATAAATTTAGAGCAAGTATGTTTTAAGTATTGTTAATATTAATTTTAAATCTAATTAATATGAATAATGAGTATGTATAAAAGCAAACCGGAGATGAGGCGTATGCCACAGGTTCAACAATGTTATGATATTGATGATACATTCGGCGTTATGTCGCGGAAAAAGTATTTAGGAGATATGAAGATGAGAACTGAAGAAGCGGAGAACAGAGGTAAAAATATTTGACTTCGTAACGATTGGTTACAGCATCAGAAGAAGAGTTTATACCAAGGACAACTGGACGATGTTAATCGTCAGTTAGCAAGACCGATGATGCCGGTAAGAACAAAAGAAGAACTACAAAAGAAACAAAAAGAATTAAAAGATATAATGGCGGAAATAAATTAACATCTAATTTAATAATAATGATTAAAGCATTGAAGGTTTAAAGTTGAGACCAACCTACGATGAAATGATAGGAATGATTAACCAGCAAGGCGATGAAAACCGACCATCTATAGAAACTGTTATTGACAGAAGGGCAACCTTATTTAGAAACAATCAATTTGGTAGTCAATTTGACAATCTTGATTTTCTAGGACTGAAGAAACAAGAAGAAGACAAAGTTAAAAATGAGTTGAGACAAACACAGTTAAGACAAACGGCAATGGCAACCGGTTCATCAATGGGCATTCTAAGTTATGGTGGTAGAACTCCATTAGGTGCCTACAATGCCGACGGATTTGAAACGCCAGACAGTGATGATTATAGAATGACAGCAGAGCAAATTAACAGAATAAGGGCAGAATTAGAAGCAGGGGAAAGGAGACAACGAGAAGCGCAACAAGCATCATCATCATCCGCAAGAAGTGATTTAAGCGATGCTACTAGTCAATCTTTACCCGCGGGTGTTCCTATTCATTCAATGGCAACAGATGAAGAAGAAATGCCACCTTTAGAAACACCCACTGAAGTAGCAGAAGAAGAAGAAGAAGAAGAGGAGGAAGAAGAAGATGATGATGAAACACAAGCGCCACCGCAATCTAGGCAACATAAGGAAACAATAGATTATAACGAAAATATTGAAAGATGGAAGAACAAAGATGTTTCAGTAGATGACATACTATACCAGTTGCATTAAGAGGAATACAACTAACAGAAGAACAAGAAGAAGAGATGGACAAACTGTAAATCAAAGGTAAAGGAAAATCACCAACTAAAAAGGATTATTTAATAAACTATATTGAAAGATTAATACAAACTGGTAGACGGACAGATGAAGTAAATGACCAACTCTTACAAAAAAGGATGGAAGACTGGAGACAAATCAAAAAAGGAAAAGGTAAAGGAGTAATACGAAAGGCATTTGAAAGCGCGGGAAGTGCTTTGTTAGATGCGGGAAAAGAAGCAGTAAAGGAAGCAGTAGTAGCAGGTGCTCAAAATGCCATTATGAGTTTGTTATACATTATAATCATAGTATAAATATAATGCTAAGATTACATCGCGAAGGACGCGAGTATCAAACGAGGCGTCGCCAAACATATGAAGACATGTTAAGAGAAGCAAAAACAAGAAGATTAAGAATACTACCCGAAAGGGAAAGAAGAACACAACAAGGAATGCTATTAGAAAATGTTGGTTTTGATGAGTTTGATTTAAGTAGATATGATATAAGAAACCCAAACAAAGCAACACAAACAGATAGTTTTGATGATAATAGCAATTATTCAAGTGCTACATCCAATAGAAGCATAAGAACAATGGAAATCCCAACAGAAGCAGAAAGTCGTCAAGAACGACAACGCCAGACCAGCATTTCAACAGGCTAAAAATATCTTATGGAATAAACCAACTATTGAAGCATCAATTAAGGATACAAACAAAAAGTTTCCTAATTTGAAAATAAACCTGAAATAATTACTTAAAAACACATGTTGATAATTATTTCGCAGAGCAATTACAAAGCTTCCGCCAAGCATGGCAGTTATCCTTATAATGCGGGATCTCATTATTTTTTTCGCTGGGCTGTTATGTTATTAGTTAAATAACCATTGACCACATCAAATTCAAAGCGACAACCGCAGTTCTGGCAATTCCCGTTTAACCTCTTCATAAACCATTCCACATCAACATATTTAGTCACTTCTATTGTTCTATTCTTTGCTTCATCCTGTAACGTATAGTTCTTAATTTTATTTGTTAGGTATCGGTGTAGATGTTCTTCGTTTAGTTCTCCATTATTCGTCATGCCCTCATAAAACAAAACATCATTGAAATCAGTGCTTCTCGTTAAGGCGCACCATATCCATTCACGGCTTACTAAATATGATTTCTCCCATTCGTGGATTGTTATTTTACCTTTGATTGATGCCCCCTGTGCCGAATGGCAAGTAGTCATATCTAAAGTGATTATCTAAGGTGTAAATGTCGGTAGTGTATCTATCTTTTGGTTTTATATTCTCCAATGTAACTACATTCCCTGATATATTAACGATTTTAAGCCGATAATTAACATTAAACTTAGTGTTTCCTATCTTCTTATACTTCCTACATATAAGCGTCTCCCCTACTTCGTATTTATTAGTTTTACCTAGATTGCTTCTAATATAGTTAGATACATTTTTACATCTTATGTTGGTGTATGCTATGTTCTTTTCTGATGCCATTAAGTCACCAGTCGTTTTGAAATATTTCTTACAAAGTCGGTTATAGGAATGCGGTTTATCCACATGTCGTCAAACATACGGTTTAAGGTGTTGCGGTTCTCGTTTGCTTTTGGGTCGTCTTTCGCCCCTAACCTCTTACAAATCTTAAGCATCATATTATATTTAAATATTTGGTTGATACAGTCGTCGGCGTATTCATCGGGCTTTCTGGTGTTTGTTAGGTCTTCAATCGGTGGCAGTTGTTTAACGTCTCCCGCTCCTATAATAAGTTTATCGGGGTGTTGCTTCACGAATTCCCTAATCCTATTCAATATATACAAACTGTTCATATAAATTCATCAAACACTATACAGTTGAATTTACTATGGTCAAACTCCGGTAGTTTCTCCCCGTCGCCGACAGGAATAGCAAAGAATTTATTTGTAGTGATTGCTTCATCATCTATATTTTGCGATAAGCTGTTCTGGGGGACTACAAACAATGTTTTATAACCTAACTTGCTGAAATGCTTCGCTATATGCGATTTACCCCCGCCAGCGTATTTACTTCTTATGATAAGTGGGCTCTTTTGAGTTATTTGCGTTGCGATGCTTTCCGTGTCCCACTCGTCTTTAATTTCTAGTGTTTCATTGGTATATTCTGGTATCGTGGTGAATGTATTTTCTTTTTGCCGGTGTTGCTCTGTCGGTGGGATTATTGATTTACCTTTTTCGCGTCGCCATCCTCCGATGTTACTGTTAAATGTTATTGCTTTCTTCGCCTTGCTTAAGTGCTCGTGCCTAATTACAAAGGCATCGGTTATAACACTCCATACATCAATGCCGTTATTAACTAAAAATCCTCTTGCATCTTATGATTATGGGGTTGAAGAAGTAGCTCTTTTATGTAGGTATATCCGTTTCTTAATGCCACTCTATCAGTCACTGTTAAGCAATAATATTTTCTGTCTAATTCCTTGTCGTTTTCGTCGTATCCGGTGATTTTGTTAATTTTACGTTCTCGTTTGCTTTTGGGTCGTCTTTCGCCCCTAACCTCTTACAAATCTTAAGCATCATATTATATTTAAATATTTGGTTGATACAGTCGTCGGCGTATTCATCGGGCTTTCTGGTGTTTGTTAGGTCTTCAATCGGTGGCAGTTGTTTAACGTCTCCCGCTCCTATAATAAGTTTATCGGGGTGTTGCTTCACGAATTCCCTAATCCTATTCAATATATACAAACTGTTCATATAAATTCATCAAACACTATACAGTTGAATTTACTATGGTCAAACTCCGGTAGTTTCTCCCCGTCGCCGACAGGAATAGCAAAGAATTTATTTGTAGTGATTGCTTCATCATCTATATTTTGCGATAAGCTGTTCTGGGGGACTACAAACAATGTTTTATAACCTAACTTGCTGAAATGCTTCGCTATAAGCGATTTACCCCCGCCAGCGTATTTACTTCTTATGATAAGTGGGCTCTTTTGAGTTATTTGCGTTGCGATGCTTTCCGTGTCCCACTCGTCTTTAATTTCTAGTGTTTCATTGGTATATTCTGGTATCGTGGTGAATGTATTTTCTTTTTGCCGGTGTTGCTCTGTCGGTGGGATTATTGATTTACCTTTTTCGTGTCGCCATCCTCCGATGTTACTGTTAAATGTTATTGCTTTCTTCGCCTTGCTTAAGTGCTCGTGCCTAATTACAAAGGCATCGGTTATAACACTCCATACATCAATGCCGTTATTAACTAAAAATCCTCTTGCATCTTATGATTATGGGGTTGAAGAAGTAGCTCTTTTATGTAGGTATATCCGTTTCTTAATGCCACTCTATCAGTCACTGTTAAGCAATAATATTTTCTGTCTAATTCCTTGTCGTTTTCGTCGTATCCGGTGATTTTGTTAATTTTACCTCCCACTTCTTGCTGATAATATAACGCTTCCCTTAAACCGTCAAAAGCAAAGCTGTTAGATGATTTGTTCGTTCCCTTCTCTAACAATCCAAAATGTACATTTGCTATAAGCTTCTTGATTTTGGCATCTTCTGGGAAATGGTCTGATATTTCGGTTGCCCATAGTTGTTTAATAAGTTTCGTGTAATTCACCTTATACACTCTAGAAGGTTGTTTGTAATATAGGATTTCGCATTTGTCGGCGTAGTGCTTGAGAAACTTACCATATACCAAACAATATGCCTTATTAAAAAATAACGCTTGTTCTTTAGGTTTTACTAAAAACAAAGTCAGTTCGTGAAACTTGCTGTAATCGTGGGCTTTGTAACTAAACTGCTTCCATATATCAAACTGATTAAAGACAGGGATTTCGGTAATTTGGTTGAAGGCGTGGGTATAAGCTTTTCTTACATCTATTTCGGTAGTTGTTTCGGACATAAATCCGTATTTTTCATATTTCTCGGTTCTTTGGTTAAACACCTTGTAGAATTTATTTAGTTCTCCCACTGGCGGGATTGTTCGGCATTCCCTAAGAAGTTGTATGTCGGTTTCGTTGTAATAGGATTTATGTAAGGGATTAAATAATGCCTTGTTGAATTCATACATCGCCTTAGACATTTTGTTATAAATCTGTTCCGTACTGTTATAGTTCCATCAACGGAACTCGTCACTAGATTTTGTGTTTTAATCCTGTATCGTATGCTCTTCTTTTTAACGTAGAATTTAAAATATAAATCGGATATAATACAACCTGTAAATCTTACCTGTGGCTCATATCCCGCCATCTTGCTTTCATAAAACAACTGGGTTAAATCATTACCATCGTAAATTCGTGTGTAATTGTCTTTTTCTCTGAATTTCTTCAGGTCGTTTAAGGACTGTATCATTTTGCATTCAGTGGGTTCGTTATTTTCGTTTATGTGGTAATCTGGGGAAGCCTTAACTGATACATCTTGATTTTCACGGATGACCACCATCTGCCGTAACATCTGCAGATTGTCATTTGCTGTGTAGATATAATTATCTTTAACTAGTGCATATAATGTTGGTATATGGTGGTTGTATTTGGTCGGAGAGTATTTGAAAATCGGCTTTATGAAGGAGTTGAATATCCTTACTTGAATGCCGTAGTGTTCAAACACTGGCACCATATCTTGTATTGACGCCCCATTCGTTTTAAACTCATCTTCGGTTTTATTCATCAGCTTTAACATACTGTCCTTTGTTAATCTGTTCTTTTCCCTTCTCTGCTCGTCCATTAATGTATCCTTATACCAATCGGTTATGGTGTTGAACCAACACTCGTTCTCTTTGTAATGCTTTACATTTATGGCTTCCTTAAAGGTTTCAAACTCGGGGTCTAAAGGCGTTTGAATGTAGATGTTAAATTTACTTCAATTTGCTGTATTTGTTAGTTTTTCATTTTTAGGGTCAAAATTGACATCACCATCACTCCGTTCTACACTGAGCAATTTAATACAATCAATGTAGTCCTTGTGTTGTTCTAGCTCGTCCCTCGCTTCTGGGTCGGTTTGTAAGGTATGCAACAACTTATAAAACAATATCAGAGTGTCCTTCTCTGTGCGAAATACCCTTTTTCTAACTATGTCTTCTATGTAATTAGTAGATTTTACGTTTAAGGTTTTCGGGTCTTTCCAATACACGCTGTCTTGAGTTCCTTGTCATTTTTTTCGTCCTTCAGTCTGTAAAACTAAAACAACGCATCTACTGTGTAGATGTTGTAAGTATTTCGTTTCCTGTTTTCCTTCTTTGCTTCCTGCATTCGTCGCCCCAATGGTTCTTTGTCGTGGTGTTTGTCGTGGATTTTGTCGTATGCTGTGTTTGCTTTCGCTTTTTGTTTGTCGGTTTTGCGGTTATAAACTGTCTGATTAAATTATCCGCGGTGGTGAATTGTGCTATTTTACGGTCTTCATAAAAATCAATTAGATTTTGTATTTTTGCTCTAGTGCCTTGTGCGAGACGATTTTTGTAATTCTCGTAGGTTGTTTGTAATGCTCGGGTGTTGCGCTTGATGTTCTTGGTCATATGACTATAGAATTACTATACAAAATATTTTTTGTTTTTAAATGAGTTTTTCTTAAGATATTTTCAACATGTTTAAATATTTTAAATATTTTTAAACATCATTTTTTGAAGAAAAAGTATTTAAAGATTTGAAAATCATATCTAGTATAGTAATATTATGACACAAAGTTTATCGAGCGAACGCGAGATGTCCTATAAAAACCCCGAAGATATGACTTTGGATGAGATAAGGGAACAATTGGCGATATACAACCGTTTGTATTAATTATAATTTACGGAAGGACGACGAAGCATACATGCAAAAAAAGCGTGATGCTGGATTGAGACACGCGCAGACGAAGCGAATTAAGGAATATGTTCAAACTCATAATATTAACCAAGAAGATTTAACAGAAAAACAAATTACCGAAATTATGAACGATGAAAAACCATCAGGAAGAAACGTGGTGGAACAATCAAATATGATATGGTGAACTGTAAAACTGTTATGCCTATGACTGATGACAATACTAAATGATGATTTAAACATTTTATTAAATCATTACTTTCGCTACTAGTTTATATGAGTGAAAAGCAAAACAACCATTAATGATGTTTATTTTGATAAGGCCGGTTTCGGGAGTAAATCCAGAACACTAGCGGAAGCACGGGAGAAGGACAAAACTATAACAATGCGTGATATTAACGTGTTTTTTAGAAAGAATGTTGAACAAAAAAGAAAGCCGGTAGGTCAACACAGCTTTATCGCCCCTCATTCCGCATATGAGTATCAGATGGATTTGTTTTTTATAAACGATTTGGATGAACAAACGTCTAGGGTAGGTGTTTTGATGATTGATGTTTTTGATAAGTTTGTGCATGTAGTGCCGATAAATAGCAAACAAGAAGGAGATGTAGCGAGTGGGATGATTGAGTGTTTAAATAAGATGGGTAAGAAGCCCGATATAATTTAAACGGATGATGAAGGCGCATTGAACAAGGAGGCAATACAAAAGTATTTGAAGGATGAGAACATAGAACATCATAGAACGAGGGCGCACCCAAATTTTAGTGAAAGAGCCATCCTCACTTTTAAAGATATGTTATATAAGAGGATTGAAGCAGATGAAAAAAAGGAAAAGGAAAACATCCAATGGCCAGACTACATGTTAGAAATATTATTAACAGATAATAATCAAATGAAGCACTCGGCAACGGGTTGTACACCTAAGGAAGCCCGAAAGCCCAGTAACCAATTCAAAGTGAAGTTGGGTTTAACAGTGAAAGGAAAGAAGAACCATGTTTATCCTGAATTAGATGTAGGCGACGAAGTTAAGATATTTAGGAAGCGAAAACTAAATGAAAAAGAAAGAGTGAGCAACTGGTCACAGAATGTTTATAGCATAGAAAATATTGAAAATAAGTTAGGGCAAAATTATTACAGAGTTGAGGGCAATAACAGGCAGTATTTGAGATTTGCACTACTGAAGGCTTGAGGGTAAGCACTCTATATTTTCTTCACGATCACCTGTTGGGCACATGACTCTTCCCAAGAAAGTTGTCTCCAAAGCAGACAAGCTGATCATCTGTCCCCTCTGCGCAGTACAAGTATGACAATGACCCACTAGACTGGTCCCCAATCTGGTGGGACGTCACACTGCCCATCACCATTGAGTCCAAAGCAGACAAGCTGACCATCTGACCGCACTGCACAAGTATGATAATTGCCCGCTGAGACTGTCAACACTGGTCCCAAATCTCCTGGGACGTCACACCTCCCAAAAAGGTTGTCTCCAAAGCAGACAAGCTGACCATCTGACCGCACTGCACAAGTACGAAGATTGCCTGCTGAAACTGCAACAACTGGTCCCAAATCTGCTGGGACGTCACACTGCCCACCACCGTTGTGTCCAAAGCAGACGAGCTGACCATCTGACCGCACTGCACAAGTATGAAAATCGCCCGCTGAGAGCGCCAAAACTGGTCCCAAATCTGATGGGACGTCCTCTCGACGAAGAGGGTCGTATCCAAAGCAGACGAGCTGACCATCTGCCCGCAGTGCACAAGAATGGAAACCACCGGCTGAGACTGCCAAAACTGGTCCCAAATCTGCTGGGACGTCACACTGCCCCTCATCATTGTGTCCAAAGCAGACAAGCTGACCATCTGACCGCACTGCACAAGTATGAAAATCGCCCGCTGCGACTGCCAAAACTGGTCCCAAATCTGCTGGGACGTCACACTGCCCACAACTGTTGTGTCCAAAGCAGACAAGCTGACCATCTGACCGCACTGCACAAGTATGAAAATCGCCCGCTGCGACTGCCAAAACTGGTCCCAAATCTGCTGGGACGTCGCACTGCCCATCACGATTGCGTCCAAAGCAGACAAGCTGACCATCTGACCGCACTGCACAAGTATGCTTCTCGCACGCTGAGACTGCTGAAGCTGGTTCGACATGTGCTGGCAAACAACGCTGCAAATGTCCGCTGAAGCTGAATACACTCTTCCTCACTACCCAGTTGGAAACTCGAACATCTTTGGAACGTGTTGAGAATGCGCGCAAGGTCCGAGTCCAGCTGTTTATTTTGCTTGGCCCCGCGAAACGTGTCTGACCCTGTGCGTGAATGCACCCAGAGCCAGGACGGACCGCAAGAAAAGACTGGAATAGCGCCCTTCGTCCCCAAAGGAAGAAGGCAAATGCCAGGCCTGCTTTCATGGGCCGCTGGGAGATGGATGCAGGAAGAAATGCTCAAGGGTGCGTTTGCAGCTGAAAACGGAACTTAGACAAGTAGCTCAGGATTTGCTACAATTATCGTTCTAGTCGGTTCGACCTTAAACCTAAACCTTATTCCTATTACAATATTTTATTAGAGAATACCATTTTCATTTTCTAAGGTTAGGGATTTCGGGTTGGGGAATATGTTTTTTCTATGAGGGTGTTGGTGTATGATGTTGAGGCTGGGGTTTTTCTATGTGGTGGTGTATGGTTTCTTCTAGTGGTTCCATCTTGTGGGTCTTACCATGGATACTTTGGTGAGGTTAGGGTTGAGGTATAGGTTGTTATGGTTTGGGTGCTAGGGGGTGGTGCATGATTAGAAAATGGAAATGGTCATTGCTAACTCTTTACAGGGCGTATGGGGTTTATCAAACTATAAGGAGGTCTGAACTTGGTCCTATGGTTGCGATAACAATGTCGCAAGACTAGTTTTTGCTGCTTGAAGGAAAGCTTCCCTGTGGCTCGCGTGGCTACATACCTTGCAGTAGGAGCGACAATCTTACGGGCGTATTCCAATAGACCTTTTGGCTCCACGCTCCACACACAAACTTATACGAGCTTGATCCAGGCGCTTCTGAGGGGGGCGTCTCCATTCGAATGTCTTGCTTGGAGTTTAGGGTGCCGAAGAGGCCCATCACTCAGATCAGGCCTCAACATGTGGGCGGCTGTCGGGTTCCCACGTGCTGCGAAAAAACCGCACTTCAAACCATGAACCCGACAGACCCTACAGACCCTAAACCCTAAACTCTCCCCCCGAACCCCAAACTCCTAAACTCCCTAAATCCTACACCTTAAACCCGAAACCCAACCCGTTTCTCAGGCCCTGCGGCGGCTTGTTCTGAACGCTGAGATGGTAGAGCAGGCCATCGATGCCTTCCGACAGCGACCAAACCCAAAGGAGCCATTCTTAAGATTCAGGGTTTAAGGTTTAGGGTTTAGGGTTTAGGGTTTAGGGTTTAGGGTTTAGGGTTTAGGGTTTAGGGTTTAGGGTTTAGGGTTTAGGGTTTAGGGTTGGGGTGCTTACAGGGGTTGGCCCTTTCTTGGTGTTATGGAAGCGGGGGGGGGGGGGGGGGGGCAGAAAGGGCCCTTCAGGGAATTAAGGCGCTGCTGGGCATCTTGGCTTTTCACACGAAGCCCGTACAACCGCCCAACAAAAACGCTCCAAAGCACCCAAAGTCTGCCCACTTCCCTAAACCCTAAACCCTAAACCCTAAACCCTAAACCCTAAACCCTAAACCCTAAACCCCAAACCCTAAACCCTAAACCCTAAACCTAAACCCCAAACCCTAAACCCTAAACCCTAAACCGAGCCTGTCTTCATGGCCAGCTCCCGCTCGAAGTCGCTCTCCTCTGCCTGTTTTCCAAAGCGAGCATTTATGGCTTTACCAAGGCGTGGTTCGTGGAAGTTTCGAGGGCGCGCACGGGCCGAGAGACTTACATTAAGCCACCATATTTGGGAAGAAGTCATATTATATGCTGCATAGCCCGACTTTGGTTCGCAGTAACTGGGAACCCAAACTCTCCACCCGAAATCTTGCCAACCAACCAAGCAAACAAACAACAAATAAATAAACACACACACACACACACACCCACCCACCCACACGCACACGCGCACACGCACACGCGCACACGCGCACACGCGCACACGCGCACACGCGCACACGCGCACACGCGCACACGCGCACACGCGCACACACGCACACGCGCAAACGCGCACACGCACACACTCTGACACAGAGCCCTGCCCTTTAAATGAGCCCTTTGCAGCCCAAGGGCAGGCGCATCCAGGTCCACAGCATTCACGCTGCCGCACTTCACCTGCGGATTCTTCCCCAAGTTCTAAGTTAGGGCCCCTTGTTGGGAGGGTTTTTGGTTACATTGTTTTGGGTTTTGTCAGGGTTCAGAGGCTACTCCCTAAAGCACCGAAGCCCCCCTGTTGAGATGGTCGTTGTGTTTTTTCGGGAACCCCGAGTCTTCACTCGGCTTTGGAACACCCAGACATGCCCGGAGAAGCTTTCCAGGTCTAAGGACACTTTCACGTTTAAAGGGCGTCGGGGAGGGGGGGGAGGTCTAGAGTATGCAGGGTGCAGGGGTTCCGGCTTTAGGCTTTAGGCTTTCAGTGGGGGAAGGGGGGGGGGGTTAGGGTTTCAAGGGCTTTGGGCTTCAAGGTTTTGGGGGGGGTTCGGGCACTAAGTTCTATAGTCCAACAAGGCTGAACCCTGAACCATCAACTCCCCAAAAAGCCTCAGCCCGGGCCACCTCTGAACCCTAAAACCCCTGAAATCCCTCAACCCTTAAACCTTGCAAGCCCCAGAAAAACCTGCCCTAAACGTCCTTGAACCCAAACACTTTCTGAGCCTCAGCCGTCTTGCCCCCAACTTGAAACCAACAAACCTCAACCCCTGGGTCTTTGTTTTTCCCTCAACTGGCTGGTTCTTAGAAGGGAATGAAGGAATGAGGGCCCTATAGAATCCCTTAAAGGTATATATATATATATATATATATATAAATACCATATATATATATATGTATATAGGGCCCTCATTCCCTCATTCCCTACTAAGAACCAGGGGTTTAAACCCCTGAAGTATAGGTTTGAAAGGTTTCGGGCTCTCGAGTTCTTAAGACTCCTGAGCCGAAGCTCTGTAAAACGCCCCTTTTGAAGGGGACCCCCGCTGCCCTCAGAACCCTAAACCCTAAACCCTAAACCCTAAACCCTAAACCCTAAACCCTAAACCCTAAACCCTAAACCCTAAACGCCGACAGAAAAAAAAAAACATCCGAAAAGAAAAGCGGGGAGTTGAGCCCCATCAGCCTTGCCAATGGCATCCCGGAGTTCCTCTTGAGGCTGGCTTTAGGGTTCGGGGGGTTCAGGGTTCAGGGTTTGGGGTTTAGGGTTCATGGTTCAGGGTTTGGGATGTAGGGTTCGGGGGTTCAGGGTTCAGGGTTTGGGGTTTAGGGTTCATGGTTCAGGGTTTGGGGTTTGGGATTTGGGGGTTCAGGGTGCATGGTTCAGGGTTTGGGGTTTGGGGTTTGGGGTTTAGGGTTCACGGGGTTGGGGTTCTGGGTTTTGGGTTTTGGGTTTCGGGTCTTGGGCTTGGGGCTTAGGGTTTCAGGGGTTAAGGTTTAGGGTTTTCAGGTTTTGGGTCTTGGGCGGGGGGGGGGGGGGGGCAGGAAGAGGCAGTGATGGAAGTGGGGGCGGGGGGGGGGAGATGTTGAGGATCTTAGGTCTTAGTTCTTAGCAGTCGGTGGATGAACAAACTTAGTTAAAATCACAAGTACAGCTTTCAAGAAGCTAGGTTCTCGAGATGCGAGAACTGGGGTTCATGGTTGGGGGCCTTGCAGACCCCAAGCACCCCAAGAAAAGCCCCAAAAACCACAAACTGGGAAGCCCTGAGCACCCGGAAATTTCCCTGCAAACCCTAAAAGACCCCGAACCCTCAAAAGCCCGCAACAACCTTGAAAAGCCCCTAAAAGCCCTTATATAAAAGCCCTCAGCAGCCCTTGAAGCCCTTCGAGTGCCTTTGAAAGCCCTTCGAAGCCCCTTCAACAGCCCTCAAAAAGCCCTTCAAAAGCCCTTCAAAAGCCCTTCAAAAGCCTTTCAAAAGCCCTCAAAAAGCCCTCACAAAGAGCGCTTAAGAACCCTATAACAAGCCCTTAAGCGGCCCTTTAAAGAAGCCTTCATAAGAGCCCTTGGCATTTGAGGGCGCCTCCACACCAGGGGCTCCACCCAGGCCGTTCAGCTCAGCAGCAAGGCTCTGAACGGTAAGGTCACCCTCCTCTCCACGCGTTGCACATGTGTACCGGACACAATACTAACCAATAATCAGCATCAGAATGAGAATATCAATAACGATAATAACACTGAAAAGATAAGAGTAATCATAATGACAGTAATAAAAATAAAAAACATCACAAAATAAGTATTGCTGTTATTCTTATTCTTATTATCCATCGACCTTAAGACCCAGGAAGACCTCTTAAAGCCCCAAACACGAAATCACTGGCTGCACTTTGGCAGCGAGCAAAACAACGCAAGAACGAAGCTTTTTCGGTACTTGCATATAGTCGGAAACCCATTAACCCCTAAACCCTGGTCCTGGCCCATGGCTGCTTGGCAGCTGTCGAAGCTGTCCAGGGCTGCCTACAAGAAGCGTCGACTTCTGGGGATTTGTGTGCGCTGATGAAGGGATATTTTCGGGTTGATCTCAAGGTTTCTGTAGGCTTTCTTATGTGTTTCTGGGGTATCGAGGTCGATATAGGGTTGTGGGTTCCGGGGTTACGTAGGGTGATTCTTAAGGAGTTTGTACAAGGTCCCTTAACGGCTTCACAAAGGTCTTGTACCAGAATATATCCCGTGACATAAGCCTTTAAAGGGATTGCATAGGATACCTGATTCCCTATTTCCCTCCTGAGCACCACTAAGACAATGGCGGGACATCCTGGGCTGTCTCAGATGGCTCTGTAAACTGCTGGGAGAGGGGCCTTGGAGTCGCTCCTGGCTGGCACTGCCTCCAACCCCTCAAACCCTAAACCCGAAACCCTAAACCCTGCTACCCTGGAGCCTTAAATCATCCCCCAAGGCCCCAAATAAAACGATCCCTACAAAGCCCGGAAGGATCCCCAAAACCCTCAAGCTACCATTTTTCTCAAGTGATTTTGGAGGGATGCTAAGCCCAAAACCCAAAAGCCAAAACCCAAGACCCTTATAAACCCAATACCCTAAACCCTAGACACTAAACCCTAAACCCTAAACCCTAGACCCTAGACCCTAGACCCTAAACCCTAAACCCTAAACCCTAAACCCTAGACCCTAGACCCTAGACCCTAAACCCGAAACCCGAAACCCGAAACCCTACCGGAGGAGCTTCCTGGCGGCAGACACCCACGGCGAGCATCGCCGAGGCCCACTCCGCGCGGGAGACCGACGTATCCGGGCCGATGCCTCCACCAAAGGAGTCAGGGTTTAGGGTTTAGGGTTTAGGGTTTAGGGTTTAGGGTTTAGGGCTTAGGGCTTAGGGCTTAGGGCTTAGGGTTTAGGGTTGAGGGTTTTCAGGTTCAGTCATATAGGGCTGATACAGCTCACGGAAAAGCGCATGCATATCGGATGCCTTGCAGCAATGACCTAAACCCCGACACGCCATCAAAACCCCATGTCAGACTCCGTATAAGCCTTGGATTAGGTCCTATATAAGTAACCCTGCGCAAATCCTGCATGCGCCACAACGATCATAACCCAGAGCCACGGCTGCAGTGCTACTTGGGCTTAGGGTTCAAGTTTAGGGTTTGGGTACTCCCTACCATGCAAGCCGTTAAGCGTTTGCGGCTGGGGGCTTCTCTGAACAGACCCTCAAGCCTGAAACCTGAGCGGGAAGGGTCTGAGTAGGGTTGAGGGTTTAGAGGGTTTAGGATTTCAAGGGTTTAGAGAGTCAATGGTTTAGGGTTTCAAGGCTTTAGGGTTCAATGGTTTAGGGTTTCAAGGGTTTAGAGTTTCTATTTAGGGTTTAGGATTCTAGGTTGCAGGGTATACCTGCAGAGCGCGGCCTTCCATCACTGCCGGATCATTGGAGATCTGGGCGTGTGGCCGGGCTTTGTGGCGTTGGAAATTTCGGTACGAAGCTATGCTTAGACGGCTTTTTGGTATTTTGAGATGTCTCAGGAACTATTCACTAGTTCATTGTTGGGACAATATTCAAATTTTAAATTTATATTCCTTATTGGGTTTAGGTACCCTTAAAAATGTAAAATGTTACCCAACTATGACAAAGTTCAAGGACTGGGGTTTAGGTCGGGTTGAGGGATCTGTAAGGGCTGTGAACTTGAGTCTGGCAGCCACCGCCGGCGGCGGGTCCACGATGACGTTGCCGCCGCCGCCGTTATCTCGGGGCACAAGCCCAGGAACCCTAGGGTTTAGGGATCTAGGGTTCGCAAACCCCAAAGCGGCCAATGCCCGAAAATCCTATGAATAACTCAGTGAGGGGATGCATAGCATATAAGGCGTCGATTCAGATCTTGTATAGACGCAACGTACATACATGGCGAGAGAGAGAGAGAGAGAGAGCATCCTAAACCTTAAAGTCGAAGCCCTCCAAGTTCTGAGCACCGCATCAGGATTCTAGGGTTTAGGGTAAATGCATAAGGAGTACACGATAGCAGGGGCCCAGAGAAGGCCCATTACCTCAAACCCCGTTTCCATAGGCTTGATCGACCTCCAAGTGCAAGTGCGAGCCTCCAAACCTTTGCTCGAAGGGCTTTGGGAACTTACAATGCTGAATATAGGCACCTGAAATCCACCCTAAACCCTAAACCCTAAACCCTAAACCCTAAACCCTAAACCCTAAACCCTAAACCCTAAACCCTAAACCCTAAACCCTAAACCCTAAACCCTAAACCCTAAACCCTAAACCCTAAACTACACCCATTTCGGGAGCGCCCAATTCTGTGAGCCCGCTCTGCATTTCTCGGTGGCGAACTGCTGTCGTTGGGGTTGTCATCATCCTCTTCCTCCTCGGACTGGTCGCCCGTTCCTTGCGTTGAATCGAATGGGGTCTCGCTTGACAATGTTGAGGAAGCCGAGCTTACAAAGAGCCTGGCCTACATCCTAAAACGCATAAAACCACAACAGGATTTCGGAAGCTGAGCTTTATTTGAAACCAAAACTTCGGTGACGGAGAATGCTTCACGAGAGCCCCTGAAACCCATAAGTCCCTGAAGACCGAGCCATCAGATTCAGAGTTTCGCAATCAGGTGCTTTTTCTTTCGGGTTTGCAGGTTCAAGATACAAAAGCCACAAGCAACCACTTTCATACCAGAACGATCGCAAGCCCATCTGCAGAAAAACCTACGTCTGTAGACGAGTGAATCCTGCATCCTTCAAGAAGCGATTGCCGATGAAAGAAGACAATTCTGAGTTCCGGGTGTTCTACTGAGGGTGTCGTCGGGCAACCACCACCACATTGTCGAGAAGAGTCTCAAACCTAGCGCCCAGACATTCTTTATTCTGTCTGCTCCCTGCAACACAGACAGAATTCGTCATGGGTGCATCAACCTCAGCGGGTTTTTTTGGGGTTTAGGGCTTTGGGTGTAGGGTTATGCGTTAGTGTATTCGTTTCGGGGTTTTAGCTGGTTTCAGGGTTTAGGTTTCTGCTTCAGGTTTTGCACTTTGCCTTCAGGGTTTGGGGTTTGAGCTGCTTTGGGGGTTTAGCTTTGTTGAGGTAGCATTTGAGCTGGGGTTTCGCGTATTCAAGTTTGAAGGGTTCACTCAACACCCAAAACCCTAAACCCTAAACCCAAAAAAACTCCAAAACCCAAAACCCCAGCCTGAACCCCCAAGACTCAATACCCCAAAACCCAGCTTTAAGGTCGTGGCCAACCAGGTCCTCCAGGCCAAAGCCTTCGCCCAGCAGCTTCCTTAAAGTGCGCGGCTGAGCTTAGCACAGGGTTTAGGGTTTAGGGTTTAGGGTTTCGGGTTTAGGGTTTAGGGTATAGGGTATAGGGTATAGGGTATAGGGTATAGGGTATAGGGTATAGGGTATAGGGTATAGGGTATAGGGTATAGGGTATAGGGTATAGGGTATAGGGTTTAGGGTTTAGGGTTTAGGGTTTAGGGTTTAGGGTTTAGGGTTTAGGGTTTAGGGTTTAGGGTTTAGGGTTTAGGGTTTAGGGTTTAGGGTTTAGGGTTTAGGGTTTAGGGTTTAGGGTTTAGGGTTTAGGGTTTAGGGTTTAGGGTTTAGGGTTTAAGGTTTAGGGTTAAGGGTTTAGGGTTTAGGGTGTGTCAGGGGAGGGTGCGCGCTCGGGTGTGAAACACCCCGGGCCGCGCGCTCGCGTTGCCCGTCAACCCACCCCGGCCACCCAAACCATACTCTATTAGGGTTTGGGGTTTATGGACTTTTACTTGTGCACCGATGCTTGCTTTTTTGAAGTTGATGTTGGGGTTTAAGCTGGAGTCGAGGGTAGCCTCGGCCCTGTTCGGACCTTCGGCGTGTCAGGGCCCGTAGAGGCCCTTTATTCATTTGAAGGTCAGTGAACCTAGTAATTTTTCTTCGCCAATGAGAGGGTTCAAGCTGGGGTTCGGGGTAGCCTCGGGCCTTCGGCACATTAGGGCCCGTAGAGGCCCTTATTTGCTTGAAGGCCTTCGCAGGGTTTTGCGATGTTAGGGTTTAAACTGGGGTTCGGGGTAGCCTCGGCCCTTTCGGGCCTTCGGCACGTCAGAGCCCGTAGAGGCCCTTGCTGATTTGGGGGCTTCCTGGGGCTTTCCTGGTCCTTTTGGGGTGAAATGGAGGGGTGCCCAAAACCATCGATTTCAGTACAAAAAAACAACATTTCTATTGCGGGCAGGGGTGCCGAAAACCATTGTTTTCAATATTCAAAAATCGCATTTTTGCGTTTGAAGCTTTTGAAGCCTTTTGGTGGCTCTGGCGCCTCTTGGGGGCTTCCAGTTTAAAAAAATTTTTCATTGATGGTACAGCCCCCTTGGCTCGGGGGCCCTTGGGCGCGGGGGCCTTCTTCTGGCCCTGAACCCGGGCCCTTCCAGGTCTTTGGCAGAGCAGCGCCCTTGCTCCGGTAGTGGGGGGGGCCCAGACCAACCGGCCTGCCTGCGCCCCCTCACGGGCCCTCTGGTCCAGGAATCCAAGCCGCCAAGGGCAGGGGGCCCCCCGGCAGGGGGGGCCCAGCAAACCCTGAACCCAAAACCCTGAACACGTCCAGAGGCAAAGGGTTACGCTTTGGGGTTCTACTTTAGCTACGCTAAAGGTGGTCTGGGTGCCGGCCATCCCTTAGCCGAGTACTGACATTGTCGTAAAAAAGGCCGATGTCCGTTGGCCTGTCCAGGACAGACGGTGAGGCTTAACCCTCACCTTTCCGTTTCTCTTTTCGCTTGGGCGCTCGGGCTGTAAGGCCCTCGGCCGAGCGTTCGGGGTCTGTCGCTCGACGGAAGCAACCCCTCACTTAGTTTAGGGTTTAGGGTTTAGGGTTTAGGGTTTAGGGTTTAGGGTTTAGGGTTCAGGGTTCAGGGTTCAGGGTTTAGGGTTCAGGGTTAAGGGTTAAGGGTTTAGGGTTTAGGGTTTAGGGTTTAGGGTTTTTGGTTGAGGGTTAAGGGTTAAGGGTTAAGGGTTTAGGGTTTAGGGTTTAGGGTTTTCGGGTTTAGGGGGGTAAGGGTTTTGGGTTTAAGGTTTAGGGGGTGATTTTGGAGTGGGGTTCAACTTTAGGATGTCGAACTTCGGGCTTCAGGTCTCAGGTCCAGGGCTTAGGGTTTGCGCGGCATTTAGGGCTGTCTGTTTAGGTTTAGACGCTGAGGGCTGCAGGCCTGGTTTTTGTCAGGATGAGGGGCTGTTACAATTTAGAAAGCAGGAGGCCATTTCGCGGAAAGTGATCACAGCCCTAAGTCCTAAGCCCTAAACCCTACATGGGCTCTCGAAATGGTGGTGCCTTGTGAGAGTTCCATTGCAACATGGAACCGGAAGTTAGGGCACCGAGAAAGGGACCACCTTCTTGCATGGTCCGCTAATTTGGGAGCCCTGACTCCCCTGTACAACCCAAGGGCCCATACATCAGAACCATCTGAGAAAGGTAAGGGACCATGCCAAGGCATCATGCACCTTTCAACACCATGTATTTGGTCCTGACATTGTTTGGGCTATTGCCCTTTTTAGTAGGGGCCCTTTTTGTCGTTCTCTTCTGGGGAGTCTCTAACTTTCTCGCTATTTTTTTCAAAGCCATAGAATAAAGCACCACAACCCCCAAGCCCTTTGGGCTTTCTTCATCCTAAAGCCTAAACCCAAACCCCCCCAAACCCTAAACCCTGGGCATTGAACCCCAAGCCCTAAACCCGAAGCCCAAAACAGGGGTTGTTTCACCTCGTGTTTTCTCCGAGCTTCCGCTGGGAGCCCGTGGCTTCGCCCCCAAAGATGTAGTCGATGAACCTTGTGCAGGCGGGTTCATAGGGCGTTGATGAGTTTTTACAGGTCTGGCACAAGGGTTTCTAGGGCGTTTATTAGGCGCTTATGGTGCTGTTGGGGCTCATGGGCTTTGTAGGGTTCATAGGGTGTATATGCTTTAGATTGCTTTTTTGGTGTGTTTAGTGTTTAGGGCTCGTCTTTCTGGAGTCAAGAACCTGCAGGGCTGGTCCGAGATGTAGGGTTTTGGCAGTATTCATTCTGAGCTGCCTACCGGATATCTCAGATCTCTGTCTCTGACCCCTAAATCCTAAACTTGGGATGTTCCCCCTTATACTAACCGTCCTATAGGGATGATACTACCCCCCAGTATCATCCCTACTAAGGACTCTTCGTACAAGGGTGAACATCCCAATCCTAAACCCTAAGATCACGACAGCGGCTGGTCTGCGGTCCAAAGCGCTCGTTGGCAGTCAATTTCCCGTCAGAGTCCTGCGGGGGTTGATACCCTCAGCTTCCTCGTAGTGTACTAAGTCCTGAAAACCGGAAATGAGGGACTTAGGGCTTGAGGGCTGAGATTGGGGAATTAGGGAATCTGAGGATTGACACCTTAAACCACAAAAACCTCTAAACCCCAAACCCCACTGAACTCTGAGCCGTGAAGCCTAACTCCTAGTCCACAAAAGCCCCCTAAACCCAGAACCGCAGACCGCCAAGCCCTACGATCCTTGGCTGAAAGAGCTGCTTCAGGGTTGCTGCTGCTGTGAGGTTTTGGAATTCGGGTGGGAGCTCTAGCTACAGTGCATGCAGCCGATCTTGCAGGCAACCATGCGAAACACGAACCTAGCTCAAAAACTTACGGGGTTAGGGCTTAGGGTTTTTTTTGCAGGGAGAGAGACCTAAACCCCAGATTCAATCGAGCATTGCTTCCTGCCAGTGTTGAAGCTCACGGGCTTCCAGGGATGAAGGTATGGGTCATATGGAACCTGGGTGCGAAAGCCTGAACCCCTCTAAGCCCTAAGCCCTGGACCAGCGGACATCGGCTTCCTTAAAGGTCCCGGAACAACACTCTGCAGGCAAACTGGCGACCTGCTTCTGCTGTCAAGGGTTTCGGGGTTAGGGCTGATAGGGGTTTACAGGCTGTACGGCCCCCAGGGTCCTTGTCCAAGGAATCAAAGAGCTGCCTGGCATGGGATTTTTTGACCCTAAACCCAAACCCTGTAAGCCCCTAAGCCCTGCAGGCCCCGAAGCGCCCCAAAAGACTGATGAGACTCACCATGCTCCTCTTGGAACCATCATGAAAGTACTATGTCCATTCGCTCCACGTGGGTTTGTCTAGCAGAAGGACAAACAAACAAAAAGGCAGAAAATTCGAGCAACCCCAACCATGCACGCCCCTACCAGCCTACAACCTCCACATAAACACCCCCCCCCCCTCCAGCCTCCTGAAAAATAGCCCCCCCCCCCCCCCCCTGCGCCGCACAACCCCAAGGAGCTAAAAGCGCCAAGCTTCTGGCATTCGTCCTCGCTGAGCCCGCCCTCTCCGAGTCGACCCAGCACGCTCGCGAGCTCCTTTGTTCGAAAGGGGAGGGAGGAGGGGGGAGGGGGAGGGGGGATCTGACAGACTTGGGGTGTAGGGACTTTTGGGATTTGTGCTTCAGGGTCTTAGGGGTCAGGGCTTTGAAGTTTGAAGAGAAAGTAAGCTTGGGCATGCGGCTGAGAGTTATGAGGCTTGGGGGCAGGGCTCTGCTCCAGTTGGGTGTATGTAGGGCCCTTCGCTTGGCTCAATCTCGTCTTGCACGGCTTCTAGGGATCAGGTGATTAGGTTCGAAGGACGCAGAGGTTTTGAGGGGGAGCCTAAGACCCTCTCCCTGCCGTGCACTGCTTCCACTCCTCACAACCCCTGCTTCTACGGGTCATGCCGGGTCCAGGCTTATCGTCAAAAGGCAGAACCAGCGTTTGGGGTTGAGGGTTCGGTTGGCAAGGAACCTCCACTGTCAGCTTTCCGTCGCCATTCTTGTCAAAGCGCTTGAAGGTAGACTGGCACAGGCAAGCCATCGATAGTGAGGCTGTAGGGTTTGGGTACAGGGTGGGGTTCGTGCTCGGGGTTAAGGAGCTAGCTTAGCAGGCCCTGTAAACCCTACCTGACTCTCTCAGGAAGTTGATAAGAATATCTCAACAAGTTTGGGGTTTTGGGTTGTGCACTGCACCCCCCCTCCACACGCCGCCCCCATAAAAAAAAGATAACAAGTATAAATTCTACGTAACGGTGGTGGGTATGATTAGCATTTCTATTCCGTCTACGAGCACCCAAAACCCTCAAACAAAAAAGCGTGCTAGTTTCCCTAGCTAATCCCGAAGCCCTAACATCGAAAACCCTTAAACCCTAAAACCCTAGGACCCTAAACCCGAAATCTTAAAACCCTAAGCCCTAAAACCCTAAACCGCGTAAACCCTAAAACCCTAAAATCAACCCCCTCCCTACCAAGAACCAGACACTTGGGGCGCCTTGAGCTGGTTGATGCTATCTGCATCGAGGTTGCTGGCCTTCCTAGGCTGTGCAGCTGGTGTTCATGGCTTCGAGGCGTTTAGGGCTTTCAGGGCGTAAAGGGTTTCGAGGCTCCGACAGGCAGATGAATGGATGAATACATACGTGGCGCCGACTCAAGCAACACAGGCTGGACTAGGAGGGTTTCGTCTAACACAGAGAGGTCGCGACCAGCATCACGCACTGAACTCAAGAGCCTCAACCTCTCAAGACAAAGAAGTTGAAGCCATCTCCCCAAAAACACCTTGCAGCACGTGCGCCCCCACCGAAAAGCACCCTGGGGGTTCAGTTTAGCGCTGAGGGTTCAGGGCTCAGGGCCCAAGGATGTAGGAGGGGAACTCCCACAGCCCCACCCCCCCCCCCCACCCCCCCAAAGCTCCCTAAATCTCCCCAGCCAAGCTTCAACTGCCCGACTTTCATGGCCCACCTGGCCGAAACGGGACTTCGGACCATGGGGCCGAAAACTTCGGAGGCTTCGAAGGTCTTGAGCTGGTTTTTTTGTTTAAGGGTTTAGGGCTTAGGGTTTGGGGTTCAGGGTTTAGGGCTTAGGGTGGGTTTAGGAGTTTAGGGTTCGAGGTTTCGGTTTTGGGTTTCAGGGTCAAAGTGGGCGTTTGTTTTGGCACAGCATGGCCAAGCGCGCTTTCTGGCAAACGTCCCCATGCGCCTGCCCTTCGTCCACTTCACGGAAAGCCTGGTCGCAGTCCCGTCCTCCTTGTATGGGGCTTGTGGGCTTTGGAGTACTTACACTTCTACACTAAATCCTGACCAGGACTGCTCCCCGAAAATGCTACACTAAACCAAACTGCCGCAGTTTCCCAAATGCTACAGTCAGGCCACCTTCCAGCAAACATACCTTGCACCTCGATCGCAAGTTGGAAGACATTTGCCCAAGTAGGTGTTTTATGGTAGAAGAAAGTTGGGGAATGAACTCAGCAGAACTCGGAAACTCTACACCAAACTTCAAACTTCAGTTTCTGGTGAGGGTCCTCGTATGAGATGCCCATCACGATACCCAGGTCTCCTGTCGAGGGACAGCGTTGGGCCGAAATTCCTAAACGCCAAAACGCCGAAAACCCTAAACACAGCCCAAACTCTAAACTGCTATGTTTTATCTTAGGGGTCAAGAACCCATGCTGACTGGCTCTGGTGAAGCAAAAAAAGGGTGCTTGGGATTCTTTCAGGAAAGTTTCGCACCCTAAAAACTAAACCCCTGAACCCAAAACCTTGGACCCCAAGCCCTGAAACTGAAGCTCTGAAACTTAAACCCCTAAACCCTAAACCCTAAACCCTAAACCCTAAACCCTAAACCCTAAACCCTAAGCCCTGAACCTTAATCCTAAACCTGAAAGCGTACAAGAGCATCCCAAACGTCGAAGCCTACCAAAAACCCTGGCTTGGGGTTTCCTGTGAAAGGGCCTATACGGTTTTAGGACTTAGGGTTTCGGGCCTAGGGCTTATGTAGGGCTCTAAGCGACGCTGGCATCTTAAACCACGCAGCGCCCGCACCCCTCGAAACATCCCTTTCGGCCTTCGGGAATGTCGTCATCGGAGGTTGTCCACTGCACCCGGTCACTCTTTTGGAAGGGCAGCACTTTCAATTCTTTTGGCTTGATACCTGGGGCCGTTGAGGGTTATTACAGTTTGGGGTGCAAGGCTCTGGGGGGTAGAGCAGAACGTTTCTCCGGCCCGGGAGTTCAAAGGGGTTCTCAGCCGTCTTGGTTTTGCCACTCAGTTGGGGAGCAGTCTCCTAAACCTAAACCCAAGCGGCTCATCTTCTAGCATCTTCTTGGTAGTTCAGGGGGCAGCCTTCCACAGGACGAAGTGCGCATTACCAGAAGAAGGGGCCCCAGACCTACTGGGCTGCCAGGGTGGACTGCGAGGCGGTGCTAAGGGTCCCGATGAGTCGATGAGCACGTCCCCCCCCCTCCCAACACTAGGGCGACTTAATGACCTTTCACTATGACGTTACATGGACATCTGGAGTTGGGAGCATCTGAATTCTCGTGCGCGCTAGGCACTCGAGCGTCGTGCTCTCTTTGTGCTTGGCACACGAGTCGATTTTGGGTGGCATGTGGCATGCAAAAGAAGCTTTCCGCAGCTCTTAGCGGCCGCAACACGAAAGCAACTCTTACTCCTCATCAGGTGTTTGGGGCTCCTCAAATCTTGCTCCTCGTGGGGCTTGATGATGATGGGTATGATCACGGCACTGCTGGTTCTTATTGTTGTGTTTCCCGTCCCTCTCTGTGCATGAGCTAAGTCTCCCCCCCTGCAGACGGGGGGGCGATGAGGCCTGCGGAGCCCCCCTGAGAAGTTGAGAGGGACGTGGGCGGCAGGCCGCACAGGTCCACTCTCACTCGCTCACTTTATTCACTCATGCAGCAATCCATCAATCGGCAGTTTCGGAGCCAAGGTTTGCTTTGGGTTTCAGAGCTGTTCTTTCAGATAGTGGGGATTTAAGGGTCCGAAATTCCTAGGCCGTCAACCCGAGAAATCCTTAAGTCTTCAATGAACGACGTACCCACTTTACCCACAAAGCCTTGCTGCATAGGTGTGCAAAGCCTCCCCTAAACCCTAAACCCAAAGACCCTAAACCCTAAAACCTCCAAGACCTAAACCCCGAAACCCTGTGGCCCTCAAACTGGGCTTGAAACGGCCCCGGGCTTGGATCTGGGCTGGGGGCTGAGGAGACGTTTGAGTTTGGGTACAACTTGCCGTTCAGGTTTAAGTTTTGGTGGTGCTTGGGAGCTTGAGGGGGGGGGATACGGATGTGGGCCCGGAAACATTGAGGATTTGGGAGAAACTCGATCAGGTTTTTTTGTTGGGTGCTTAAGGGCCTCCCTTCCGTGGGCTCTTCAAACCACAACAGCCTAAAAGCCCCTAAGTGTTGGGTTTTGCAGACGCCTCATGCACTCTTGGGGTGACCCATGCAAGAATTCTGCTAGACTTCTGACAAAGAGAGACTTTCGGTCATCATTTAGGCCCCTATACCCTGCAAACCCCGAAAACCCTAAAAAGCCTCAACCCTGAAAACCCTACTTACACTGCCTCTGGGGCTCCCCATTGGCCCTGTGGCCACTGCACACCCACGCGGTTCTTCTTGTCCCTCATGCGGACCACTTCGCCTCTGGGCTTAGGGTTTACGGTTAGGGTTGAGGGTTTGGTGTTTAGGGTTTGAGGGTTAAAGGGTTAAGGGTTGAGGGATACGGGTTAAGGGTTTAGGGTTTAGGGTTTAGGGGGCCAGGGTCTAGGGTTTAAGGTTTAGGGTTTAGGGTTTAGGGTTTCTGAACACTAGGCTCTGCCCTGCCTTTGTGTTTCAACTCCCACCCTGAAACCAGGTTTCAGGGGTTTGGCCTTGTCTAGGGCCCGAGACAAGGGCACCAAGCCTCTACAAAACGCCCGAGGCATGATCGCCAAGGCGGGGGAGGACCCCAGGAACGTCCCACAGTGAGTCGATGTGCCGTTCACTTCCCATTTGGAGGCTTCCAGCTCCTTATAGACCAAAGGCGGCATAAGGCAAAAGCCTCCCAGAGGTCAGGAAGCCCCCAGATTCAACCAATGCACCTTTCGCTTCTGCACCCGAAACCCTGGGCCCTAAACCCTCCAGCCTGAACCCTCAACCCTACAACCCGATAAGCCAGAAACCCGAGCTCACATGGCCGCAAGGGATGCCTTAAAAAAAAAGTTTGGGGTTAGGAGCTTCGTACCCAGGATGCTCATTGAAACCATGCAGGGCTATACTACGCTTCCATGGCTTAGGGTTTTGGGCTTTAGGTTCGCAAGCTGGGAGCGGGAGCCCGCGGGCCTCTCTCAGGAGGGGTTTAGGGATACCCGAAACCCGGCAACTGGAAAAACCCCCAAGCCCTATACATGAACCCGGAACTCAATACCCTAAACAAACCCTCAACAAACCCTCAACCTTACGCACCCCTGTAAGGTGGGAGGCGTACAAGATCCCATGATAGACTCGAAACCCCTTAAACCATACGAACCGCATGTCTTGCGACCAAGCGGCCAATGGACCCGCGCGGGATGTCATCGTCGCTGTGCGTCCAATGGACAAACCTCAGGAAGCTGAAGAGGTTTTGGAGAGTTTTGCATCGTAAGAGGGCTCACGGCTTAGGGTTTCAGCGGTTGGGGGGGGGGGGGGGGGTTGGGGTTTAGGGGCATAGGGGTTTGGAGGTTAGGGATTCCGGGACCCTAAACAACAAGGAAGATGCTTTTTCAAGTTAATAGCAACCCAATCTATGGGGCCCGAGTCATGCCCCCAAGAAAAACCCTCGTTTAGAGAACGACTGCGAATCTGGCGGGGCCAATGAAAACTCAACGTTAGGACCACAACCCCTAAACCCTAAACCCCAAACCCTAAACCCCAAACCCTAAACCCTAAACCCTAAACCGGTGTGCAACTGGAGGCTGGCGAGTTGCATCCCTGGCTGCACGTGGTGCAACTTCAGCTTGTTGGCCTTGAAAGTCCAAGTGCCTCAAGGTTGTTTAGGGTTTAGGATTTAGGATTTAGGGTTTAGGGTTTAGGGTTTAGGGTTTAGGGTTTAGGGGTTAGGGTTTAGGGTTTAGGGTTTAGGGTTTAGGGTTTAGGGTTTAGGGTTTAGGGTTTAGGGGTTAGGGTTTAGGGTTTAGGGTTTAGGGTTTAGGGTTTAGGGTTTAGGGTTTAGCTGATCGGGCATAGGGTTCTCAGGGCATAGGGCTTTGGGCATAGGGCATAGGGCACAGGGCACAGGGCAACGGGGCACAGGGCACAGGGCACAGGGCACGGGGCACAGGGCACAGGGCACAGGGCACAGGGCACAGGGTGAACTTTCGTTTTTAAAATCTGTCTCCCATTGTCCGGGGTGCCAGGTTGTTAGTCTTAAGTCAACCCTTCTCTCCTCGCCTCGTCTCCTGGCCGGGTCCCCTGGACTGCCCAGAGAATCCCACAGAGAGCCCCACGCCAAACAGTGGTCTTATGGAGTGCAGAGAAGCTCGCAGGGGGCCCCCCCCCCCCGAGTATCCATAGAGTGCCCAGGATCAGAGGAGGGCGTAGCCTTGGAGTTCCCCCCCCCCCCCTTGGGGGGGGGAGACTCAAAAAGAGTCCCGCACAGCATCCCAGGAGCGCCCACAACTCGAGCAACTGCCTCTCCGATCTACCCGAAAACGAAACAGGATGGCTCTCACATCGGGTAGCTACAGGGTGTGGTGTAATGTCTTGTACAGGTGGCTTTGGGAAGTTCCCAAGGTGAAGCTTGGGGGTTCTGGATGCTCGATGGGGCTGCCTACGCCCGGCAGAAGCCGATCAGCACGATTGAGGTTCGGCCTTCATGGCTTCGGGCTACAGGCTTCTTTGGGGTTAGGGTTTAGGGTTTAGGGTTTAGGTCTTAAGGCTTATAAGGATTTGGGGTTTTCGGTTCTTTTTTTGTGTTTGTTCAGGGGAGGGAGGGGGGCATTGTTGGTTTCTTCATACTGTGTTTTTTTTGAGGGGGGGTGAAGTATCTACGAGTGGAGTCAGTAGAGGTTAAGGTTGGTTTCCATTCTCCTGAATGGTGCTGCGTGCTAAGTTGGCCATGGAAACTGTCGACACTCGTCACAATTATCCTGGACATTGACCCCTGAACCCTGATCTCAGATCAGCCCACCAAGGTGCCCTTAGGAAATTGTACCCTCAGCCGGCCCTCATCCGGCTTGATGCCGATCACCCGGCCCACATCGCCTCCCAAAGACAGGGCGGGGAGCGGGGGGGGGGGGGAGTCACTCATGTGGATCAGCGCGAGCCCAGCATCCGTGCATACTGGACCTGGTACGTGGGGAGAGGGCAGTTGGTTTTGCGCCCAAGGCTTTCTCAGGAAGCTTCAGGTTTGTTTTTTGGGCTTAGGCTTTTGATGGGGCTTATCAATCCCATGGCTGAAACCCGTTTAACGGATTGAGGGCTCAGGGCACTGGGCTTCCTGCTGCAGGGCTTTTGGTTTTGCCGCTGGCTCCTTTTGGGGCTTTTTTGGTTGGGAACTCTTCGGAGTCCATGCGGAATCTGGCGACTGCACGACCGTAACACCTACGACGTGGCCATCCAATCAGGCTTGCGACACATCGTACCATTCGGACCCTTTTCGCTGACTGTTGAACTTCACTCCCAAGAAAGCAACATCCGAATACCCCTAAACCCTGAACCCCCAAACCCCTAAACCCCAACTTCATCTGGTTCCGCGGTTAGGGCACAAGGGGCTTTCGGGGAAGCCTTTCGGAACATCATCGTCGTGGCTCGACCAGGTCACGAAGGAGCCGAGCTGCATTTCGTGCGCGAACAGCGTCTGGGCCGAAGCACGAGGGTTTAGGGTTTAGGGTTTAGGGCTTAGGGCTTAGGGTTTAGGGTTTAAACTCCTAAACGAAACCCCGAACCTAACCCCTAAACGCTCAGCCACGAAAGGCGTCAACCTTCAGGACCCTAAGCACCCAAACCCCAGGACCTACCTGTCAACCTAAATCCTACATCCCCAAACCTCTCAACCCGCACCTAACCACACAGCCCTTAACCCCAAAAAAAACTTAGAAAAAAGACGAAAACCCTCAAAGCCCTCAACGCCCCAAACGCAAACCCGCAACAAGCCTAAACCCTAAACCCTAAACCCGAAACCCTAAACCCTAAACCCTAAGTCCCGAGCCCTAAACCCTAAACCCTGAACCCATAAAAGTCCCAGGCTTCAGGGTGTGGGCTTCAGGGCCGAGGCCCTAAACCCTAAACCCTAAACCCTGAACCCTGAACCCTAAACCCTAAACCCTAAACCCTAAACCCTTGAGGGTTTAGGGTTTCGGGTTTAGAGGCTCTCAGGGGTTGAGCTTCAAGGGGTTTCGGGCCTCCGGAGCGAACCGCCAGCAACCCTTGGCAAACTGGACCTTGACCTGCGGAGGCTCAGAGTTAGGGTTTGGGTTTTGGGTTTTGGGTTCTGGGTTTAGGGTTTAGGGTTTAGGGTTTAGGGTTTAGGGTTTAGGGTTTAGGCTTTAGGCTTTAGGCTTTAGGCTTTAGGCTTTAGGCTTTAGGCTTTAGGCTTTAGGCTTTAGGCTTTAGGGTTTAGGGTTTAGGGTTTAGGGTTTAGGGTTTAGGGTTTAGGGTTTAGGGTTTAGGGTTTAGGGGTTAGGGGTTAGGGAGGGCGTTGGGCGTGAAGGGTTCTTTTTGGGGGTTTCGGTGTTTAAGGTACGAGATTCAGGGGGGCTCAGAGTTAGGGATTCATTTTGGGGGTTTCGGGGAAGTGGTTCTGGGTCTAGCGTGTAGGAGGCTTGGGGGGTAGAGTTCAGAGCGTTTGGCTTTGGGAATAGGGTTTCTGGTTGGTCTCGGGGTTTTGGAGGAAGTATATCGGTGGGAGGAGTCGAGAAATTTTATTTGGGGTTTAGGAGTTATGGGCAGTTTGGGGCGGGGGGCGGGGGGGCGCGGGAAGTGTGGGGCTTAGGGTTGGAGGTTCAGGGGGTTGAAGCGGATCGACTGGGGAATTCGGGGCTGTTAGTAGTACCCTAAACCAACCCTGAACCCGAACGCCCGTCACAGAGTCTCAAAAACCCAATCCATACCTTGCAAAAACGGTCAGAGTTCACACAAGATGCCCGGTGAACTGAAGCTCCTGTCCCTCTTTGCTTTATGTTTCAGGGTTTCGGGCTTCGGGTCTCAGGTTGACACAGGCCACCCAAGTTCACAAAGCTCAAGGGGCTTAGGGTGTTGCTCCTGTTCTTCGCCACCTCTTCGGCAGAACGGCGAGTCTACAGTTACCATGGAGCAGGAGCGTGATAATCCGCGCACAATGGCAGAACTTCCGTCAAGTATGCCCTGCCTCAATATAACTCCGAATAACCAGACCACAAACCTCCCTGACAGTCCTGCCTAGAACCACATTAGAAAAGGTATTCAGCCCAAAAACAAGGCAACCCCAAAAAGGGCTCATCATGTGTAACCCACCTAGAAGATACCCCCACCTTGCCCTCGTCGTTCAGAGAGCCGACGACCTGCCCAATCTCCCCTTTCGCGATGTCATCGTCGTGGTTCTTCCATTGCACGTAGGAATTGTGCTGGATGTGACAGCGCACCTCCAGCTCGAGGAGTAGTTTAGAATTCAGGGTTCGGGATTTTTGGCGATTAGGGGAACATATAGGGGTTTCGGAATATTGGGTTTCAAGATTAGGGCGATTTAACTCAATCCGCCATCCGACAGCACTAGCTTGTGAAGCATTCTCCTACCATTGCTTTCGAAGTTCTTGGGGCTTCAAAGCAGGCACCCGTGTGCTTCTGCAAGTAAGCAGGGGATCTTCCACCATCCATCGTGATTTTAGCGCGAGTGCATAGGGTTCAGGGTTCATAACTTCAGGGCTTGGCACCTGAGGAAACCCACATGAGGAGCACCTCAGGCCACTCCACCCTGAAGCCCGAACCCTAAACCCTGCAATTATCATCCTACGAAACCCTCACCCCAAGGCCTCAACCCCCTGAACCCCCTCAACCGGCTCAACCCCCTAAACCCTCAACCCTTATAGTCCTACATAGACCCTGAACCCTGAACCCTAAACCCTAAACCCTAAACCCTAACCGCCAAGGAGCCATCTCCCGCGGTCTAAAGCGCCAGCAACCGTTGGGGAACTTGACCTCGTGCGGGTTCGGGTATTGGGGATTGTACAGGGTTCGGGAGTTGCATAGGTCTACGTCTGATTTGGGGACTTTACGGTGGTGGTCTAGGGCTCTTCGGGGTGAAGGTCAGCAATTCACGCATTCCCAATCGAGAACCAAGAAGCAGGCCTTAAACCCAACCCCGAATCCTTCAACCCCACACCCGAAAGCTCCAAGTACGAACCCAGAAAATGCCAAGCTCCAAAGGCTCCAAAGACCTAAATCCGAATACTTCGACCCCAAACACACCTTCAACCGCAAACCCGCATCCTCCAGCCTTGAAGCCGAAATTAGCCCCTTAAACGCACCAAGCCCTACGCATCCCTACGCGCTGAGGTCCCAAAGTTTTTCGGCCTCTGCTCTAGCAGAAGCTGAACTCTCATCCCACACCCGAAAAGCCCTCAACCTGGGTTTTTGCGTTCAGGGGTTTGCGGGTTGACGGTGACCCTAAACGGTCGACGACAAAAATGGACACCAGAACGGCGAAACCGGAAACCACAGCGGCTGAATCAGAAACCAGGACGGCTGAGTCGGAAACCGAATTCGGAAAATCGGAAACCATGAAACGGATGATTCAGCAACCCAAGACCCACTACCCCAAACTTTCAATTTTCTAGCCCTAAACTTCTCTCCTTTGTTTTTCATGTCTTGGCAAACCCCCACCCCCCCACCCCACTCCCGCCCCATGACGTCTGAGCGCAGAGTCTTCTGTCGTCCCCCCCCCCCCCGCATCCAGCAGGTTTCCTGCTCCGCAGTTCCTGATGCGCTGTTCCTGATTCGCGCGGATTTCTGATGCGCAGTTTCTGATTCGCGCGGGTTTCATTTTTCCAGTTTCTGAAACGTGCTGGTTTCTGATTCGCCGTTTCAGATTCGCAGGCCAGTTGCTTCTGAGTTTTTGCTTGATCGACCCCAAACTGACCTAAAACACAAAAGATCCCAAACCGGTTGGGCCACGTTGGCCCTTAGAAGCAGCACCCCCTGAGCACCTCGACTTCTTTCACCTCCACCCCAATCGCCCCCGCCCCTAGCCCTAGTCCGCGAGCACTTAGTCCCCTTCGAAAATACATCCTAAACCCTAAACCCTGAAACCCTGAAACCCTGAAACCCTGAAACCCTGAAACCCTGAAACCCTGAAACCCTGAAACCCTGAAACCCTGAAACCCTGAAACCCTACAAACCCTGAAACCCTACAAACCCTGAAACCCTGAAACCCTGCAAACCCTGAAACCCTACAAACCCTGAAACCCTGAAACCCTGACACCCTGAAACCCTGAAACCCTGAAACCCTGAAACCCTGAAACCCTGAAACCCTACAAACCCGGAAACCCTGAAACCCTACAAACCCTGAAACCCTACAAACCCTGAAACCCTACAAGCCCTGAAACCCTGAAACCCCACAAACCCTGAAACCCTTGTAAGAACGAGGAAGAGATCCGGAACTCCACAGGCCTTCACCCTGCCTTCATCGTTCAGGTCCCCCAAGACCTGGGGAGCCCCATGCTTCCGGGCTCGGAACTTCTTGGGCTTCGGGCTTTAGGGGGCTTCGGGTTTAGGGAGCACCTGGGGTGCCTTGAGGGTCAGGATTTCAGACGGCGTAGGCTTTAGGCTGTTAAGGTGAGGGCTTCGAGTTGAGGGATTGAGGGCAGCTGCAGAAGCATAGGGTTGACTATCCTCAGGCCCGGCGGCTGTGCCGATGTGTCCCGCTGGGATGTCATCGTCGGATCTCGTCCAGAATACCTGGGGAGATCTCACCCTGTCTCAGTAAAGGCGGAAACTGCCCATCTCTGCCTACGCTCGGAAACCTCGGCCTTTCAATTCAAGGAGTCGGCATTGGCTTTGATGGTGCTACTGCGGGAGGCCGGAAGGCATCCCCCCCCCCCCCCCCCCCCCCACTTGCAAAAGTGTTGCAGGCCTCAAAATGGCCCTCAAACCTCAAACAACATTGAACCCTTCAAACCCTTCAAACCCTTCAAAACACTTCAAAACACTTCAAAACACTTCAAACCCTTCAAACCCGTCCTTCACCCTTCAAACCCTTCAACCTCCCCAAAGCCAAGGGGCATACATGCCAGGCTGGAAGTCACACTTCACCAGCTTCTTCGGCTTCTGCTTGACCTTCCGCCCCCAGAGTTTTGGGGGCTAGGGTTTAGGGTTTAAGAGACCGTGAGCCACAGGGGGGTGAGGAGGGGGGAAACTCTTAACCCTAAACCCCCGGGGGGGGCGGGGGGGGGGTGGGGGGGGATACCAAAACCCTCAACCAAACCCGAACCCAACCGTAAAGCCTAGCCCTACCTCGACCCTCAACCCACCATGAACTGCAGACCGCGAACCACAGGGCCAGGGGAGCGCAGGGAACCCAAAGCCAGGGATGCCATGGTGGAATGGGGAGGGCGGGGGGGGGGTGGGGGGGTGGATGCTTGCGCATGTATCACATAGAGCTTCATAGACCTCAAACCCAGTAGGCCTATCGGGCCTATCGGGCTTCAGAAGCTTGGGGATCGAGTCGCTGGGCAGCATGTTCAAGGTCAGTTCTGCTTCGAATGGCGACTTTGAGCGGTCTTTGCAGAGCTCACGAAAGGATACTCCAGTGCACAATGCCTTGCGTGCCAAAGATCCTGAAGCCGAAGAAGCACTAAAAATCCCCACTGAAAATAAACCTGGAACCCTAAACCCGAAACCCTAAACCCTAATCCCCACTGAAAATAAACCTGGAACCCTAACCCCAAAAACACACCTCGACTATTCCTCGAGGCTCCGAAGCCTGGGACCCATGGCACAACAGTTTAGGGTTTAGGGTTTAGGGTTCAGGGTTCAGGGTTTAGGGTTTAGGGTTTAGGGTTTAGGGTTTAGGGTTTTTGTTGAGCCCAGACCTGAACCATCCTGGTTTTTAGGGGGCTGAGGGTTTAAGGGATTGCGTGAAAGGCTGATACAAAACCTAGGCCGCTCTAGGCAAAGAAAAATACAAGCCCTAAGCTCTGACAAAAATGAAAGCCCCTAAGAGCCATTAGAAAAACCTTAGAAACTGCAAGCCCAGACTTAGGCCCTCATAAACATGCATAAGCCGTTGTAAACATTCCTTCAAAAACTACAAGACTTAGACTCCTTGGGAAGACCCCCCCCCCCCCCTCCACTGCCTTCTCGCCCTTGATCTCAACGATCAGCTTGCCATCATCCAAGTCGAGAATCTCCCCGATGACATCCTCGGCTCTGGAGGTTTACGCTGAGGGGCGTAGAAGGGTCTTTGGGTGCTTGGGGATGAGGGTTTGGGGGGGGGGGGGGGGGATTGAGGGTTTGGCACTAGCGTAGTTTGGGGTTTTGGGGCTTGGGGCCTCTAAGGGTTGGGTTTCCTTTTGGTGGTTGCCCATAGCTCAGAAAGTGGAAATATCAAACACGACCACTTGTGCTTTAAGGTTCAGATGGTGACCCAAGATTGGGAAAAGATAAGAAAGCAAAATAACAGGTTTGGAGTTTCAGTGCTTGGAGGTGTGGCGAGCTTGGCAGGTTTTACCAAACAAAACAACCTCTGGTTGAACTCTCATGTAACTCGCGGGTCGAAATCGTAATCGTCGCTCGTGGAATGCACGAAGGTGCCCTTCTGCAAGTCGGAGACGTTCAGCCTTGTGTGAAGCTTAGGGCTTATAAGCTCTAGGGCTTGGGCTTAGAAACCACTTTTGGAGGCTACCTACTGTTTTAAGCATTGAAGCACAAACCAGGACACTGCCTGCAGACCCATGTTCAATCGCCTGCAATCTCCGCAGCTTCAGAAGCCCTGTGCCCTAAACCCAAGCCTCTAGGCTGCCCATTTACCTAGGCTTAAAACGGGTGCCCTATTTTGCTTAAAGGGGTTTATAAGGGAACCTAAACCCCCCCCAAGAAGGGAATAAGGGCACTACTGGGCATCCTAGGCCCGCCACAAACCCCAAAACCCCAAAGCCCCAAGGCACAAGGCCCGAATGACCCCAAACCCCCTAAGGTGCCGTGGCTTGGCCTAAACCCCAGGAGGAAAAAAAAAAAACGAAAGCCCTAAAACTTCCCCCCGACAATATCCCTTCACGGCCCGGAACTTGCAGCTGAGTCGCCCGTCGGCCTTTAATTTCCACCTGCCTTGCGGAAACTGGACCCTTCGCTTCCCATCCTCTTCCAGGACTTCCACCACCTGCGCCCGGAGAAAGGCCGAGGAAAGTTTTGAGCAGTTTTGGGCGAGCTTGGGTGCTTATTGGGGTTCAGGGTTTGGGGCTGAAGCTTTGGGGTTTATAAAGCCTGGGAGGCAATCAGCTGGACCAAAACTCTAAACCCTCAACCCACAAAACAAAAAGGCACACACACACACACACACACACACACACACACATCTGAAATCCCGAAGCCCCGAAGCCCTGAAGCTCTGAAGCCCTGAACCCCAAACCCTACAAACATCGCCACCTGCACGCGGGCTGCGGAGCAAACATGACCGAATCTAGGGGCCTCGAGAGATCCTTTCATGCTCGCAGGAGCCCCAAGTTTCACAGAGTTTTGGGGGTTTGGGGGCTCTGGGGCTTGCAAGGTTTGACATCCTGGGCTAAGGGTTTGCGGCTTCCGGGGTTTGGGGTCTTGGGTTCTAGGGTCGGGCTGAGGGTTGAACGGCTACAGCACGCAGACACCTGACATATTCCCACTCGCAAAGCCTGAAGTCTAAACCTGCAGCCCTGGCGTAAGGCTTCAAAGCACGTGAAGAAGTTTGGGCTTTAGACGGGTGTCACGAACGCGGAGGGCCTAAACCCCAACCGCCCCCACGCACTCCTACACCCTAAACCATTTCCGGCCCAGCTAACAAAGGGAGGCCCTCAACCCAAGTCAAATCCACAATCAGCAAACTCAAACCAACAAACAACAAAAACGCGATGCAATAATCCGAGGGTGCCTCGCCGAGGTGGCCCCGCGGGACGTCGCTATCTTGGTCCATCCAGTAGACCTTGGAGCTTAGGGCTGGGTTGAGGGCTTAGGGCTCAGTGTGTTCGTTATGCTTCGCGCTGAAGATGTACAAGTCTTCTTTGCACCCGCAAAAGGGCTGAGGCCCCAAAACCTTCAAGGAAGCCTCAAAACCCGAAACCAAAACCCAAAACCCCAAACCTTCCCCCCCTTAAACCCAATATGGACCCTTCATGACACCCTCTATACAGAAACACCTCACGTCAACTCTCTGCGCCCCGGACCCCAAGCCTCCTATAACAGCGAGTGTTTATAAATCCGGAAGAAAAAACCATACAAACCCTTTAGGACCCTTCATTTATCCCAGCAACCCTATATAAACCCCTAAACCAAAACTCTGCAGAAACCCTTCTATCCCTATATCTACCCTATACTGAACCCCTCGTGGAAGGCCTTGACAGCAGCGTCGGGCTTCGAGGCATTTCGGGCACAGGGCTTTTGTTTAGATGGGGATTTGGGGACGGGCTTAGGAAGCTGAAGGGGTTTAGGGCAGAGGGGCTCGATTTTGGGATTTTGAGGGTTGAGGGGTCCAAAGCTTCACAGTCGGGTAAGGCCACATATAACCCCAACGCAGCTCAAAAAGATGAGCTAATCACAAGGACCCTAGGGCGAAGCGTTTTGAAGGCCACAGCGGATGCCAGCTAATCACGAGGAGGGGCATACTTGCCTTCCGTCATGTTGTCCACATCATCCGACTCTGTCATGGCGACAGAAACGCCCGGATACACCTTAGCTGACGTCAGTGCCCAGCCTACGTGCCGACTGGACGTTTAGAGGACTTTTCTGGCTTGCAGTGGTGCCATGTCGGCGTTAGCTATGTAGACGGTATGCCTCACAACGGACCATGGCTTCAACCAAGAGACTTGCGACCCCAACATGCAGCCAAGAAGCTTGGAGGATTTCTCCTCGACGAAGAACTTCGCTACCGTCAAGAAGGCTCCGAGACGCTGCGAGGTTTTTAGGATTTGGGTGTCCTTTTGAAGCAATCTCAACATGTCGAAGCCCAAAGACGAAGAACAAAAGACTCTATGTTACTGATCCGGGATTTGGGGGAGTTGACTACTGGCTTTTACGGAGCTCCCATGGAGCTTGCAGCTTCTTCCTGGCAGACAGTGATGCTCTGCAACTGCTCCGGCCCCGCGAAGACACGGTGACGACGAGTGAAGTGGGCGCGTGAGCCTTGGGCGCGAGCGCCACCCAAACTGTAATCGCTGCCGGGCGATCTTACTGGGCAGAGAGAAGGGTATCTGAATGGTCTATAGTCACGTACCCAGACTCGAATAAGATCGATGACATGCCCCACCATAGGTAGACACCATTTGGTTTGGAGCTCTTTGCAGAAGAAAACGACCGAACAGCAAATAGAGAGAGAGAGATAGTCGATTAGATCTGTCAAATCGTACAAAGAATTTCCCAAGATAAATCCGAGTGTAGTAAAAATGCCAAATTTATGCTAAATCGGAAAATTTAAATGTAAATATAGACATACGTATTTAATAAAGCAGTATGACATGCTCCATCAATATCCTTACGAAAATGACCAAGAAAACTATAGTCAATGCTATCAAACAAAAACGAAAACCAGAAAGAAACTTTCAAGCACAAACAAAAATTCTCGAACAAACCGACTGCGGCGAGTTTGGGAAGCCTTGGGGGTTAGGCGTTGGAGAAGTGGCACCACAATAGCAGGAGCCGCAAACGCAACGCAACAAAGGAGGCACACGACGAGCATTGGACTCACTACACCCTTGACCCTAGACCCTAAACCCTAAAACCCTAAACCCTAAACCCTAAACCCTAGACCCGAAGACCACCCTGGAACCTGATAGGCCTTGGATGGTCTAGGGGACATGTAGGGAATCGGGTCCCAGAAGCTTTAAAAAGGCAGCACTTCGATGGCTTCGCCGACCCAGTGGTACACCAAACAAGGAAACAAAACCCTGGAACGGAACACTCCATACCATCAACCTCACAACGATGAAAGCTGCACTTTCTATACTTGTTTTCACAAAGTTCGCAGTCAATCACAAGTTCATTCAACAAGAAAACTCCCCAAGCCCCCTCGACTGAAATCTCACTTAGGCAGCGCTGCTGCTTCGTTTTTCGCATTGGCCTGCGGAAAAGCGATCGTCAGAAGCTGCTGCACCCTAAGCCATCAAACCCACCCCTAAACCCTAGACCCCTAAACCCCTAAACCCCTAAACCCTAAACCCCTAAACCCCCAACCGCAGCGTTGCCATTATGGCGCAGAAGCCTGCTCTAAAACCGCTGGGGATCTCTCAACAGCGATCCGGATCCCCGGTCCGGGGCATGGGAGGGGCTTAAAGGGTTTGCGTTTAGTTGAAGGATCACTTTGAGGTGTGGGACTTTGTTCGGAAATATGGGCTAGGGTTTAGCCGTCCAACCACCCGTTGCGCTGCAGCAAAGCCGCGTTGCCGTGACCCAGACATGCTAGCGTTTCCCTGGCGCATCTAAGTGCGTGTGAGCGGCCACACGATGACCACGTCCGTGCTGCCGGTACGAGCGAGTGGCCAAGCATCCATGCCCGCACGATGCTTGCGTGCATGCTGCTGCTACTAGTGCATCCATTGGCCAGAGCAACGACGCACGCATGATGATTGCGTCCGTATTGTCCTTGCAACGATCATTGAGTCCATGCTACCAGTGCATCCATTGGCTAGAGCATCCATACCCGCGCGATGATTCTGTCCGTGTTGCCCGTGCGTGCGAATGGCCCGAGCATCCATGCCCGCACGATGATGAAGTCCGTGTCACCCGTGTGTACGAGTGACCAGGCTCGGTGCCAATACTTTTCGCGAAAAAAAGCCAAGGTCGATTTTGCAGATAAAAAGTGCACATAATCATAGACCACTTCAAGCACTTTTACTAGAAGCACCCTCAAACACAGGATGTTGCTAAGCCTACGAAAGTCCTATGCCTGCCCCAAAAAAGCCGGGGTGGTGATGGCGCGCCGCCAAGTCAACCTAACTATACAAACTTCCTGTCACTCGCCCTGATCCTTGGAAGCCCGCAGCTGACTGACAACAAAGCGCCCAGAAAACCCCCCAAAGCGCTATTGGCCATAAGCCCTACGTCCCTATGTAAACTAGGCTTCAGCCTTTTGGGTCTTGCTTTGGCTGCTGTCTTGGGCAGTGTTGCAAGGTGGACCCACAGCCGGAGAAATCCCCGATGCCGGATTGCTGCTCGATGATTAGGGGCGGCGTGCCAGTTGCCACTGGCTTTTTTCCGAAATGCATGGCCAAAAGAAGCCCCGAACCTCACATGCCCTAACTAGCCTAGACCCTCAACCCTAGGTACTCTCACTTCTCTACATACCCTCAAACTTCAACACTCTAAACCCTGCCCTGGCATTTGAGCTTTGAGGGATAGAGTGTTAGGGCTTGAGGGTTAAAGGGGGGGCTGGTGTTTAAGGCTTAGGGTTGTACATAGAAGGGTTCAAAGCCAAGCCCTCTAAGACAGCACGCCTAAACTCTACGCTGAAGTGTAAGGGCTTGGGGTGTTTGCAGTGGATGACACAGCCGCCCCAACGCGATGCTTGGAAAACACTCTGAGGCAACACCAGAAGCCTAAGCTAGACCCGTAGCATGCAAGCTTAAGGGCTCTTAGCTTAGAATGCGTGGGGTGGCAGGATTTATCGGAACTGGTAGAAGTTCCCTCACTTGAACGTAGTTGGCCTGTCCGACACGCACATTGTCGACAACGCTTTTAAGTTTCCTACTTCCTTTCGTTGGGCAACGCAAAGGATTCTTGAGCCACTGTGGGACAGCAGACTGGCATCATGTAGCTCTTCTCTTCCATTAAAGGATATACCGGAGTCGGTACTAAGCACAGAACACAAACCTAGCAAGACGACTCCAACATAATCGTGCTGTGGCTGAACCCTAAACCCTAAACCCTGATCCCTAAAGCCTAAAGCCTAAAGCCTAAACCCTAAACCCTAACTGGAGGTGCGCAGCTGTCTGAACCCGAAGCCCTAAACCACGTGCAGGCCTGGGGGCTAGGACGGGTGCAATCAGGCTTTTGAAGGGTTTGGGGGCCGGTGGGGGTTGATTCAGGGTTTAGGGTTTTTCGGGGTGGTTGGGGGCGGATGGTACATCTTGGGTTTTGGGGGCTTAGAGTTTTAAGGCTCAGGAAGTCGGGTCGGACAACTCCTCGTGCTCGACGCGGCATCAAAATATCAAAACAGATCCGGAGCAGTCAGGTCCAACAGGAGCCGTGCACAGCACAGCGAGAGATGAACCAAGGAATCACACAGCACGAATACGAAGAGCCCCTTGTGCACACCAAGGCGGTGCCTCAAGCCAAAGCCTCCGAACCTCCCGGACCCCTTTGGAGGTTTTGGGAAGGGTTCAGGACTCAGGACTCTGCGAACCCCTGATCTAACCTGACCCCAGGCTCGCACGGTTCGGCCCTCCCAAAAAAATCGAGCGATGAGTTCTTGGGGGCTCATCGGGGGGAACTCAACCCTTGGGCCTTTAGGGAGGGAGTTTTCCATTTCAACCACTGCAAGAACGGGTGACGTGGGGACAATCTAGGGAAGGGAGGGGGGAAGATTGAACAAAAGGCCGACATGGTTTAAACGGATGAGATGGAAAATGTTGGGGGTTTCCATTTCGACATTGCAACCATGGCAAAAACGGATGACATGGATGAAGCGGAAGATCAGGGGGGGGGTTCAAATTCAACCATTGCGATGATGGATGAAATGGATGAAATGGAAAACAGAGGGGGAGGGGGCAGAGAGGGGAGGGTCAACCATTGCAACCACTTCAAGCATTGCAAACACTGCAGAAATGGATGAAATGGATGAAAACGAAAGTCTGGGGAGGGAGAGGAAGGAGTGGGGGCAGGGGTTTAAAATGGCTGAACTGGATGAACTGGTTGAAATGGTTGAAATGGAAAATGGGGGGGGGGGGGGGGGGGGTTCCATGTCAACTATTTCAACCGGATCAGGGTTCATAGGGTGTACGGGTTGAGGGGGGTAGTGGAAACATTCGTTGTCATCACTGCGCGAAACATGATGAGTCTTGTGAGAATTCCAAAAGAAGATGAAAAGGGTCCGAGCCGCAAGAGGAGCCAGGGCAGTTTACATGACCCTGGGCCAATCCTAACGCTCAGGCTGTCACTTTGGACATCTTGGACAGCTTTGGGCATTCTGCCATTTGTCCGCAGCAATCCTAAATCCTAATCCCTTACAAGACCGAAGCCCTAAGTACACAAAGCCTTAGCCCCGAATCCTAAACTCCGACAGTCCTCAAGATCAGACCTAAGCTGAAAATGACTGTGACATTCTGCGGGAGAGCGAGAAGAGCCCTTTCGCGCCTGAGGTGCTTATGAATTGGGATGTGAGCCCTCATACTAACAGTTCTTAGTAGGGATTGTAGTAGGGGGTACTATAATCCCCATTAAGGACTGCTAGTATAAGGGGGAGCATCCCAACTTATGAACTACTTCAGGGTTTAGGGCTTGCAGGCATGTAGGGCCCCCTAAACCCAAAAGACCGAAGAAACAGAAGATGCCAATTTTGTTGAATGGGGATAAGAGGACGCCCTAACCTCCTAAACCAAAAGTCCTAAGTTAAGACAAACGCGGGAAGGGATCAGGGTGCTGCTGGGCACCCATGCACAAACTCCTTTAGGCATCCTCAAACCTAAACCCCAAAAGGCTACCACCACCACTCCCCCCCCCCTCCGAAAAAAGAAAGGAACCCTGACTTAGGGAACCTACCGCAGATAATTTTACTATCCCTCCAAACCCTATAGACCTCACAAACCCTATGCACTCTAACCCCTAAACTCTAAACCCATGGGACTTGATTGTGGGCTTCATGGATTTAGGGTCTGGGGAGTCTAGGAGGGAGTTGTTGTTGGCTTAGGGGCCTTCTGGGGTCCGGATAGACTCGCCTAAAGAAGGACTTTTGGGGGCTGATCAAAGCCAGGGCCCTCTTGATGCTCGCCCTCTTGTAGTACGTCTGAAGAGTCTTGAATTTACGGTGCAAGAGCCCGACTGGGTCTGAACCCCCTAGCCCTCAGCCCGGCTGTTAGTTCAAAAAAAACCACTAGGATCAGGATTCAGGCCTCTGCAGTACAGGCACCTCACACCATGTCGTTGGCGAAGGTCTGCCTTCCGCGTGAGAAGCCATTCCGAGTAGGGAATCATGAAGCAATTAGGTACCTTATACCCTCCTATACCCTCTAAAGGTTTGTATAATATACACTGTCTTAGCAAGGAAAGAGGGACTCTTGTCAAGAGTCTGCTCGAGCAAACCCCAGGGCCCGGATCCAGGTTCAGGGGCTTGGGGCTTACCGCTTAAGGGTTTGAGGTTCAAGCGTTTTGGGTTTAGGGTTCAGGTGTTTTGGGCAGTTTGCATTCTGGTCCTCGAGGGAGGATGTGGGGACAACTGGCTAGTTTCCGTTCCTGATTGAAGGCTTCATGCCCGGACGGTTGCGCCTGAACAACGACCCTCTTAACCCTAAACCTGAACAACCCACTTCTTGCCTGAGCCATCGCCCTAAACCACTCCCGTACCCCAAATATTCCCGACTTCTTTAGGGCTTAGATTCTTGGGGGTATCCCTTTGGGGGGAGGTCGGGAACCTTACGAAGCCCTGTGATCTAACCTGGCCGCCAAATCCAGCGAATGCCAAGGCAAGAAGAACCGAGCTCCTCCCCCGTCTGCCTGGAAGCCTGATGCACCCTACTTTTGGCTCGAAAACAACCTCCAATCCTTGAAGTTCCTAAGCTACTATTGATCCCCCATACTCGAACCACCTGCCAAGAGTCCTTCTCCAACAGCCCTAAACCCTAAGCCCAAAGCCCTAAACCCTATGCCCCTAAACCCTAAACCCTAAACCCTAAACCCTATGCCCCTAAACCCTAAACCCTATGCCCCTAAACCCTAAACCCAAAAACCCCTAAACCCTTCCCTCCCCCTCATCTTGGGGATGGGACACTCCAGGGGCTCTCGTGGACCCACACGGAGGGACGTGAGCAAAACACATGGCTTAGGGCTCAGGGCTGTTATGTATACATGAATGTGGTACCCTGTATAAAGAAATAAGCAAGTGATTAAGCAAACAAGTGAATCAAAACAAGCATACGTAGGAGGTCCCTGTTTTTCTTTGTGCGTGAAGGATTCCCTTTCCCTAAACCCTGCTTCGCGCCCGCCTGATGAGGTGCTCAAACTCGGCAAAGCTGATCTTGCCGTTGCGGTCCTTCCCCGCCTGCCGGAGGACGCCGACACCACAGGAATGCAAGATTGCAGCATCCGAGGATGTGCATACCTATCATAAAGCCCAAGGCTTAAGGGTTTTGGTTTGAGGAGGGGGCGGGGGGGTGCTAATCAAAAGGACAGGGTGGGAGGTGAACAGGGCATGGGCTGAGGCTGGTGCAGCCTTGAACCCTAAACCCTAAACCCTAAACCCTAAACCCTAAACCGTAAACCCTAAACCCACAAGAAAAAAATAGAACTTGTATGTGGTATCATGCTGAATTTCCAAGTTTTTTTGTCTAAACAGCTGACAAGCTGAGTGTAAGTAAATTAACTTAACCCAAACCACTTCTGAGGCCAAACGCTCAATTTACTTAAACCTCTCCCCTCCCCCCCCCTCCCCCCCGCTCCCCTACTCCTTCCCTCCTCTCATCCCCTCCTCTGCTCCACTCCTCATCCCCCTAGATCTATCCTCCCCAGATCTCCCCCCAAGATCTTCCCAGATCTCCCCCCAAGATCTTCCCAGATCTCTCCCAAGATCTTCCCAGATCTCCCCCAGATCTCCCCCAGATCTCCTCCCAGATCTCCCCCCAGTCCTCCCAGTCTGCCCGCAGATCTCCTGCCAGATCTGCCCAGAACTCCCCCAGTCCCCTCCCAGATCTCCCCCATCTCCAGATCTCCCCCAGATCTCCTCCCAATCTGCCCGCAGATCTCCTCCCAGATCTCCCCCAGTCCCCTCCCAGATCTCCCCCATCTCCAGATCTTTTCCAGATCTCCCCAAATCTCCCCCCAGATCTCGCGCACTCCTCCCCCACAGATTTCCCCAGATCTCTTTCCAGATCTCCCCCCCTTCCTTCCAGATCTCCAGATCTCTCCCCAGCTCTCCTCCCCAGATCCTTCAGCTCTCCCAGACCCCAGATCTCCCCCCAAATGGGCCCGCCAAGAAGCCCCCGAGAGGCCTGCATTCCACGAGTGGGTATTTGAAAAAATCAAACTCGGTCGAAACTTTCGGTCGAAACTTTCGGTCGAAACGTTTCGTTCGAAAGGTTCTTGGGACCCAAACCCTATACACTTTCTATATAAGGTATTCAGGTACCCTGGGCCTCACATCAGGAGAGATGCGTGGGCATCAAGCCCTGGTGGCCTAGACCCCAAGCCGGTGGGGTTCTGGGGCAGCTGTGGCTCCTGGGAATAAGCTCGAAACCTTCTCCATCTCCCGCACCAGTTCGGTTTAGGATTCAGGAATTTTGGGTGCTTCCGATGATGGCAAAATCTCTCTTTTAGCAAAAAAGGCATGTCCAGGCCTTCCGGAACATCCGGGTGAGCTCCTGCGCATGCGGCGAGGGGGATCGGTGATAGGCTAGGGTTTAGGTCAGGGTTTGACTTGAAATTTAGGGCAGAGCTGAGGGTTAAGGATGTAAGAGGGGGGCGTGCGGGGCTTAGGGTTTGCGAGTAAGTTGTGTTGAGGGCTCCAATCTTTGGCAGATCTTGCCTTTGCCTGTTCAGACCCCTGAGCCCCAATGGCCTAGAAGTCCAATCCTTAAAAGCCCCCCAAAAAGGCCCTAAACCTTAACCTCCTACACTTCCTAAAGCCCGCAAGACCTGAAAGCCAACCCCCCCCACCCCCTCGCCGGGCCACTAAAGTAGCCAAGCGGAAGGGCATTTTTGGCTGCAAGGATTTCGGGCCTTTGGGGTTCGGAATTCGGGGTCAAGGGGTTTAGGGTTCACTGGGAGCCTTAGGGCTCAGATCCTTGGAGTGATATGAGGGCTCACGAAATTTAAGGTTGAGAGCTCAGGGCTAGAGCCTTACTTATGAACCCCAAACCCTAAACCCTAAACTCCATAACCCCTCATAAACCCCCCCCCTAAATAAGCCTAAGCTTCGCAGAATCTTGTGGCGCCTCCTCGCCGATGGGTATCCTCATGTTGCCGAGGGCCTCTCTCAGTTCGTCTACTGCAAGGAAGCCTCGGTCGAGTAGGGAAGGGCCCTGGAAACCTATGGGTGTTAGGGTTTAGGATTTGGGGTTTAGCGGTTTTTTATTGGTATTTTCTTGAAATCTTATGGTTATTTATCTTTCTAGTCTTTTATCTCTCACTTCGTTCCTAATTTTAATACGGCTTTCACGCGGTTCCTTGTAAAGCCTATTACAATGTACTCTCTTCGTACACTTGTATTATAATTAAGGGGCCAATATTAATAGTACTTTGTGGCCTCCTTAAAAACCCCAACTTCGTTCAATCGTTCAGTGAATTCATGCATTCGCTCACTAGTTCGCTTCTGTATAATTCACATCACTCTTTCTCTTCGTTATCATATTTTTGTGTGTTCCGTTCACACCTTATTTTAATTCACGCATTACATTCATTACATTCATTTCATTCATTGCATTTGTAATTAAAATAATGTGCCCCGCGATGATAATATACTTTTTGCTCCTTAACTTTACTATTGAATCGCGGGTTAGGGTTTAGGTTTTACGGTATTCGGGTTGAGTGTCCAGGGCTGCGGTTTGGGGTTGGGTACGCTTGGCCACACGCCGGCCTGTAGCATCATTCGGTTCCTCCCCTGCAGGCCTTCGGACCCTTGGGCTAGGGACCCCAGGAGGCCCCTAAGGTTTCTCGAGGCGCCGCGAAAGGCAGGCTCATGGGCATTAAGTAGGTAGCTTTTGTTCCTTGCTAACAGAAAAAAATCCTCAACACCAGCTGCATCTCAGAGACCCAGGCGCCCGAAGTCAAACGAGCAAAAGGCCTAGACGCCCTGAAGACTCCTGGGCTTCATGCCATCCTGGTTCCGGTCGATAACCTCAAAGGTCACATGTGATCTCGGTGCGGAAGTCTTCAGTTGGGGAAGAAGATAAGAATCCAGTACGCCCTAAGGCCGAATCCTGGTACTACACAGCCCATCTCAAGGTTCCTACTGAGGAGGAGCACACAACAGACTCGGGCCTCAGGGCGCGCAAGGTTTTGGGTGGGGTGTTGGGCTTGGTAGGGTGTAGGTTTAAGGATAAGGGAGGTTTAGGGTTTAGGGTTTAGGGTTTAGGGTTTAGGGTTTAGGGTTTAGGGTTTAGGGTTTAGGGTTTAGGGTTTAGGGTTTAGGGTTTAGGGGTTTATGGGGTTTAGGGTTTTAGGTTTAGGGCCTGCAGCCGCCCAGGCCTGGAGAGCTCAGGGCTTAAGGGCTCAGGCTTATGAGACCAAAGGGGCAATCAGAGCCCTGCGAACAAAGGGTCCGAACCGGTTTGAAGGGTTTAGGACTTTAGGGTTTAGGGTTTAGGGCTTGCATGTGGTAGGGTTTCGGGAACCAAGACTGCCCCCAGCCAGCTACCACTCCCCGAACCCTGAACCCTGAACCCCATAAACTCCCTAACCCCACCTTGAAAGCCTCGATGAGCTCAGCCTCAAGATCGCGCCCCTGCGGCCCGCGCGCGCAGGTTGTGTGGGGTTTAAGGGTTTAAGGTTTAAGGGTGTAGGGGGTTTAGGGCTTAGGGTTTAGGGGTTTAGGGGTTTAGGGGTTTAGGGTTTGGGGTTTAGGGGTTTAGGGGTTTTGGGTTTCAGGCTTTCGGGTCTAAGTAGGGGTTTTGGGGTAAAACGGGGTGCTGGGGTGTTGGGTTGCGGTGGAGGAGGCCTTTTTGGGGATCAAAGATCCCTAAACCCAAAACCCTAAACCCTAAACCCTAAACCAAAAACCCTAAACCCCTAAATCCTAAACCCTAAACCCGGGGCGCCTTCTGCTTGGATTGAAGGATCCTCAGGAACTCGTCGAATGTCAGCTCGCCGCTGTCATCCTTTGCCAGAGTCTTTAGGGTTTAGGGTTTAGGGTTTAGGGTTTAGAGTTTAGAGTTTAGGGTTTAGGGTTTAGGGTTTAGGGTTTAGGGTTTAGGGTTTAGGGTTTAACCCCCAAACCCTGATCCAAGACTCTAAACTCTAAAGCCTAACCCCTAATAGACCGTTTTATAATAAACCCTTGGTCCTAAACAAAGACACCAAAAGCCCCTGAACCCTGAACCCCTTGAACCCTGCAACCCTGCAACCCTGTGAAGTACCGTTGCCATATACCTGTATTCCAGTAACTTCACTGAAGTTCCTAAACCTAAAAAAACCCAACCCTAGACCAGACACACTACACTGCCTTCAGTGTAGCAACCCAGATCGAGGCAGAAAGAGTGCGGGATCTCTGAGACCCACCCGTTTAGGATTTCGGGGTTGGGGGGGGTTCAGGTTTAAGGGGCCAGGGGTTTGGGGCGCACACGACCTCAAGCAAAACAAAAACCTGAGCCTTCTGCGCATGTCGAGTCTAGGGTCGAGGGTTTTGGGCTCGAAGGACTGAATAGGGCTTGGTGGGGCACGGGTCGAGGCCATAGTCAGGCCCCCAAACCCCAGACCCTACTCCCCAAACCCTAAACCCTAAACCCCATACCCGCGAACCCTAACACCTAAACCCCAAAACCGCACACGTACTATAGGGGTCGGGATAATTATACTAATCGTATTCCCTTCTGGTCCCGTTATAAAAATGTACCATAAGAACCCCCAAAAACCTATTCTAATTCTTCAGGCCCCAAGATTACTCCCAAACCCGAAACCCTAAACCCTAAACCCTAAACCCTAAACCCTAAACCCTAAACCCTAAACCCTAAACCCTAAACCCTAAACCCTAAACCCTAAACCCTAAACCTTACAAAAGACGAAGCCCCTTCGAACCCAACAGCTGGCCGAGCAGCGGAGTCTGCCTCGTGCACAAAGGCCTCCCAGGAAACCAAAAGGAAGGTTTTCGGTGGCGTTTTTTTAGGGGCTTGGGAACCTTAAGCTCTCATCCCTACACCCCTCTACCCTAAACCCTAAACCCTAAACCCTAAACCCTGAAATTTAGAGGTTTGGGGCCTGAGCCGAGGCTTTTGGGGGTTCAGGGGCATGGGTTGGGGTTTAGGGTTTGGGGTATCGGGTCAACGCAGCGTTCCGGGGCTTTAGGTTATTGGGGGGGGGGGGGTAACAGTGCAGGTTAGGGTTCAAACAAGGTCAAAGATTTAGTGGCCAAGTAAGGCGAATTTGGGGATTCATCTACGTCTTAAGCCCTGCCTCAACATCTGCATCTGATATCTCCAGGCTGCTGTCTCTGAGCAGCTTCCCGATTTCCTGGCCAGCTGGCATGTTCTTCCTCTCGGCGCTATGAAGCCCTAAACCCTAAACCCTAAACCCTAAACCCTAAACCCCAAACCCCAAAGCCCTTAAACCCCAAAGCACACATCAAGCCTACCTCGGGCCTTCTGCCAACAGAAGACCCTAAACCCTGAAATTCAATCCTGAACCCCAGTAAACTTCACCCTTGAGGTCCTAGTAAGGAACCTGATAGACTAGAATAGTATTCGCTTAGGGTTTGGAGTTTTTGGGTTTAGGGTTCAGGGTTTAGGGTTTGGGGTTTTGGGACGTTGGAACGAAGGGTTCCTCGGCCCTTGTACTCTCGAGGTTCCTTCTTGATGTTTTGCCGGGCCCCAGGGGCTGGTGTGTTGGACGCAGAGATCGTGTAGGTCGGGCCAGACTCTGCATCCTAAACTCCTTAACTCCTCATCGCCTCAGCTTTCTGAATCTCTGAGCCCCCATACTGGATCGCCCATGCCGCATGGGTGGAAGACTTCTCGCTCGAAGTGTAGTGTGTGTTTCGGGTGGTGCAGTCAAGGTTGTTGAGGTCGATCTTAGGTCTTAGGTCTTGACATGACGACAGTCTCCCACCAACCCCCATGCCCCTTTCAGCTCTGAAGCTCGCAAGGCCCTTCTCCCCGACTCCACGAACTCAACTGTGGCAGAGTTGGAAGGCAAGCTGCACCAGCTCGAAATCTTCTTGCATGCCCTATCTACTATTTGCTTAAGAACCCCAAAAGAATCTTTAGAAAATAAAACTATATTACCCTTAATAAGGAAGAATATTTCTATTTTTTTCGGGGGTCTTATTATGGATCTGGCTGCCAAGTTGAATCTGAAACCCTGAACCTACCAAACTCAAACCCTTGGAAGATGGTCTGCAGGTCCCAAACACCCAACTTCACCGAGGGAAGCACACGGGAACTGATCTTTCCGTCCCCGTTGCGGTCGAACTTGTCCTAGGCACATTGCTGAGGGTTTAGGGTTTAGGGTTTAGGGTTTAGGGTTTAGGGTTTAGGGTTTAGGGTTTAGGGTTTAGGGTTTAGGGTGATTAGGGTTCAGGGCTTTGGGGTTTGGGTTTGTGTTCTGAGCTTAGCGTCAAATTCAGAAGGGCTTTCTCTTCACCTTGCAACAAGCTTTGCATTCGTGGCGTCGTGGCCTTAACAAGAAGGACACAGGTTTTCAACGGCGAGTCCGAATTATCAAATACTGTAGTGAACCAAAGTGATTCCAGAATTGCATACTGGGCTACGAAGTAAAGCTTTCTCGCCAAAGCTGGAACATCCCCGAACTAGACCCCTTACACATATTGAACAGCGTTTGACATAAGATCCTCTGAGCCCTTCAAAGTTCAGCCTTTTGCAGTTTAGTTAGGATGTAGGGATGACATGTCCACGGTGTAGGGCCTGTACGTTTAGAATTCGGCCTTGCGCAAAATGCCCACAGGACCTGAAGCCCTCAACCCGAAGCTCGAAAGCATAGCAGCCTGGCTCTCGACTGATGGATGGAGTGGGTTGGTTTGGAGACTTGGTACTTGTAGTAAGGTTTGGATTTAGGGGTTCAGGGTTTGGGGCGTGGAGGTTAGGAGTTTGGGAATTGTTTGACAGGCTGCCAAATATTGCAGATATGATTTCTGGTCCACCCTCCGGCCAAAACGCCCAACAAATTAAGGCCAATTCGGCCGATAGGTAAAATCAGTTGGATCCGAGTGGGTGAACGAGGCCCTTCAGTATCCGAACATCTGGCGTTTAAGAGAAATTGCGGGTTCCCCCAGCCCTAAAGCCGAAACCCTAAACCCCAACATGATAGAACCCTAAACCTAATTCCAATTTCTGCCGGTTACATTTATGCAGAACCCAACACATGCAGAAAGGGCTTCCTGTTCGGGTCCATGGGGCTTATATTGTTATAGTTTGGGAAATCCACCAATGCAATCCGTTAAGCCATGAAACACAGGCGCACTTCTACCTTTTTGTCTCAGAGGGCTTGAGTGCGATAGGTGCAACATACATGAAGGCAAAAGTGGCAAGGAGGTCCGAATATAAAATACACCCCCCTCGTCGAAGCGTGAAATGCTGAGGCGCTGTCAACGAAGCCACGGCGAACACAGTTTGTGCCGCATTGCCTTTTCTACTGCATGTTCAGAGCACTGTAGCCCGAGGTGTGAATTCCGAAAACACACCGCCGATCACCGCGCACCGACTTCAAAAATATTCCGGCCAGCCCTAAGAGGCGGCGTATTCTTTGTTTGGTTCCGTTTGCTGGAACGTCGGCGGGGATACAGACACGGTATGAGCAAACACTGCAAAACACAACGCGTGCCGCAAAAGAGGAAAACATGGCGATGGCAAACGTGTTGTGCAAACGCAAAATGTGGAAAATTACCACCTGCGGCTATGATCATAGCGCCATGGAGTGTGGCGATCTTGTTGCCAGCTGCTCCAGTCACTTTCAGACCATCGATTCTCAGAGCGCCAGTCTCCCGACCACCAAGTTCCGTGGTCAGACCAGCCCCACGTTGAGGACGACCATACATCGGCCTCCTCATGGCGAGGGGCGTTGCGCTCCTGCTGCCGGGCACGACGTTCATCCGCGAGCCTTTGTGCTGTACGTGAGGCCTCGGCGTCATCTTTCATCTGGCCAACCAATGTTCTCGCTGCGGAATGGTTGTCACGAACCACCGCCTTCAGGAAGACCTTGATGTCGCCGGCCTCAGTCGCATGTGGGAGCTCAATGGTGCCTTCGCAGAAGGTAAGGATATGGCTCACCCCCCTCGTAAAGAAGGCGACGCGAGAGAAATCCTCAACACCATAGAAGCTACCAAGCCAGGCAAAACCGATGGGCTCCTCCTGGTCATTCGACAATAATCCGGCCTGGATGAGATCACCGGCGGGCTTGTCGAAGTACACCATGCGGCAAAGTGCCGTGTGGTCCACTTGGCTTGCTTCCAAACGACGGCTCGATCCGTAACCCAATGCTCTCTGTTCACGATTGCGGCCAGGATTCGGGAGATAAGCGAAAGCAACGCACTCCTGAATTGACAACAACCGGCGTGTCCATCCATTTCGGACCGCGTAAATGGCATAGTTGTGGTCAGAATCGAACTTGTCGAGCATGCCAGAGTGTCCTTGGCCGCGGAAGTGCTTAAGGCTTTGCTTTGCTTGAGCAATAGCCTTTCCATCGACAGACTGAGCGCCGCGGTTGTCGTGCTGTCCTGAGCCCCGGCGTACCTGGTCAGCCGTCAGCTGCCAGAGCCGGTAGCCAGTTTCCTGGGCGATCTGGTCGAGGACTTCGTCGCGCTTGCGGCTCATAAACATGCGGAACGTTGACTGCCTGCTTCCTTTGGTCAAGAAGCAGCCACAATGGAAGCAACGATGCTGCCCTTCCAAACGCAGGTTGCCGCAATGATCGCACTGGATGCGGGTCAGGCTCCCGGCGCGCTGAGTGCCAGCCGCTTGACCAGAGGATGCTGCACCAACATCTGCATCGTCACCAGCGACGATCTCGATATATCCAGCAGTCGACCTAGTAGGCGAAATCTCCTGGATGTCAATGTCGGTGTTGAACGTCACCCTCGGGCCTTCGGGAACATCTTCGTCTGTACCCAAAGCATCCGCCGCAACTGGGAGCTCGACCTTGATGATTGGCTTGATCGCAACGTCTTCAGGCTCCTCGTCCTCGAGCTCGTAGATGACCTCCACGGTATCTTGTGGTTCGTCTCCACCGGCGGGAAGAGTAAAACCGGCCTCCTCAGATTGAGGGGCATCAGTTTCCTCGACTCTGCTCCAGATGACGGTGTCAGACGCCGTGTCCCGTATGTACAGCACGCAGCTGCCAGGGACCGACTGACTGGAGAGCACACCTTCCGATCTGGAGTAAAAGAGCCCCACGCCAAGTCGGAGAGCCTCACGTGTGTCAACCACAAGCTCGAAAGGTCGATCGGCACGTACACCAGCACGATTTTCGTGATGTCCGACTTCGCGATCAGAAAAAAATACACATGGGCGTTGGCTGTTCGGTAGCCGGGGTAGAAGGCTGATTGCACAATCTTGAAGGCGCGGTCCTTGAATGTTCTGTGGTAGAGACGTTTGGGAGTCTCTTCCCAGCAAAGGACCGGCCTACCTTCAAAGGTGGCGTCGTGGTCACTCATCTCATTCTTCGGGATACACGACAGCCAGCAGTCGCAAATTTGCTCGTCGGACGCAGTCTCCATCAAACCTTTTGAATGCCCCTGCCTAGCCCGTATAAGCACAGGGTATCCGGCCAGACCATAGTAGTCGGCGAGTTGATGGTTTCTGTCGGCCTTGAGCTCAAAACGACCCTTGTTGTCGTTCTTCACCATGGACAACAAGATGCCAAGACCGTAGCTGGTGCCGCAATCATAGTTCACACGATCGAGAACATCACGGGTCCGACACCAAAGCTCCGAGTCGTGCATGTCGTCGTAGATTTTGCCTCTAACGACCCCGGTCACATAATTCCGAGTCCCACGCGGAATTGGCACAGTGGAAAAATTGGGGAGATCCTCAGGGGACAGGATCACCCAGTCGGCCTCATCATCAGATGGGCGTTGTGCGATCGTGTCCCAGTCAAGGCCCAACATGTCGACGAGCTGGAAGTCATCGGACACCCTGAGGTATCCTGTGGGGATAACTTCGTCGCCGCTTCCACTGGTCTTCGCCTTCTTCGGCTGTGATGGCCCAATCTCTGCGGCTGCGGCTGTAGAAGATGCAGACGATGCTTTGTCGAACACCTCGCCGCGCCCAAGCAAACGTTGCTTGGTTGCCTCAGGGTCCCGGTTTGTTGCAGCCCGCGATGCAGCGATGACGGCCTCCCCAGGGCGGGGGGCGTTGTCGACTGCTTCTTGCTGGCTAGCCTCGAATTGAGACCTTGGGACGTATTCGCCGCTTTCCAATCGGACCATGTTGGGGAACTCGCGGTCCTGCAGGCGGATTGGTGCCCCAGATGGGAAGCTCTCCGCCGGGCCATCAAAATAGACGTCGTCCCACGGATCGGCCTCGACCAGTGGCTGGTAGACCTCTCTTGCCCTCGTCCTCTGCAGCCTCTTGAAGATCTGGTCGTCAATCTGCGCGCCCACGGCGAACCGAGCATTCGGTCGCGGGACGTGCTGGTAATTCACCAGTGTGCGATCCAGGTCCTCAGTGCGGAAAAACGAGCATTGATGGCGCAGCACCATGATTCGAGCTGTGGCTCCAATCCACCGAAGCAGTTGCCGTCGATGATTGGTGTCCTCAAGGAAGTGATATGAGTCGTACTTCCTGATTTGGGTTGCAGGCACATTGAAGTTTTTCACGGCCAGCCCAATCTGGGCGGCATAGTCAAGGATCTCCTCCATCAAAGTGCCCCACTCTCTCGGGAGAAAGTAGGCCTTGTGGTCCGTCGCAGAGGTGAGGAGGACGGTACCAACGTGGGGGCGCTTCTGGAGTTCCTTGAGCTTGTGCAACTCACGCAGAATTTTGGGGCCTATGAAGCTCCACTGTCCTTGCGCGACATGCGGCTTTCCCCTCCAATGCTCTGTTGAAGGTTTATAGTTCGGATCCAAGAACAGCCCCTTTTCGCCCACAAGTTCATTTGCGTTCCAGACGATCATCACATCCGCCGACAAGGTCTTGTCGATTGCACCAGCCCTCTCCCACATGTTGATCTTGTCAACGGCGAGCTGTACCAGCCGCGTGAGATTGGACCCCCATGACGGGATGTACTCGACTCCTTGAAAGTCGGGAAACACATTGGTGCGGTTGACGGTGATGTCGGCGTGCAAATCGGTCTTGTAGTTCCCCTCAGTCAGGAAAGTGGTAGACGAGTCAGCAACGATGATCAATGAGCGCAAGCGGCCACGAATGTGTTCGGGCTGGAGCATGGCAAGGCCTTGATCACTAAGTAAGCCGACTTTTGCCACATTCCCGCATTCCGCGGGGTTCTTGAAGGCAAATTCACAAAGTACAGGACGCGGCACATATTTGTAAAACTCGTTCACGGCGTGCTCGCCGTCCTCCAGTGCTGCCATGGTCCGATATTCCGAACAAAGAGCGGTCTCAGTGAGACGACGTGCCCACCAGCTGAAAAGCACCTCCGTTGGTGCAACGATGCCAGCGGTGGTTCGCTCCATGTTCGGCGAGCAGTGGACTGCCGCGATGGCGCAGCAGGCAACTAAGGTGTTTGTAGTCTCGAAATCACACGTGCTAGTTTCGGTGCGAGTTTGCGACAACGTGTTGATAGCACATGCGGAATGTTTCGAAAGACTGTCACAAAACACTTTCCAGTCATGGTGAATGCAATCAGTCATAACGTAGGTGTAGCTCTCAGAGTTCCTAAGGTCCTTGCCCCTAGACTCTCCATGTTTGTGATTGTGGTCACACCTATGAGCTGCCAGCCGCTGCATTGGAACAGAAGATGCAACGATCCATGCCTTCCTTAGTGGGAGTCCTTGGTGATCCAAGATCCCTAGCATGCATCCGTCGCAACGATACAGCTCAAGATCGTAATCCTGAATCAGCTTTTGCACTTCACCCCACTTCCAATAATCACACTCTTTCGGGAGCTCAAAAGCAACCTGTGGTTTGAAAGTTTTCATTCTGCGCAAGAGAGACTTAAGCTGTTTCAACAGTTCAATGAACAAGCTTTGGTGTTGCTGCCATTTGGGGCTGTTAGGAGTCATTCTGTTCCACGGACAACCACCCGTACACGGAAGCGACGCAAACACGAGAATCGGCTTAAATGCTCCCCCCTCGTCGCAGAGGGTATGGATTTGGGAAACAACCGACTTCAGCGTAGAGTCCTTAAGGGCGTTTTGTTGGTCCGTAACACGAATGATCTTACAACCCTGAGCAGCCGGACGCGCTTCACCCAAGCGACTATCGGGCGAACAACAAAATTCAACGATGATTCGTTTGCAGCCCGACGGCCAAGAGAGATCTCGGGCAGGCGAAGCGGTGACGGCCGGCGCAGGCAGCCTGAAGTGGAGTTCTTTGAGTTTGTCTGTCTCGTCACTAGCAAGTGATTCTTGCGAGCGCGAGGAGTAAGCGACAATGGAAAAACGGGTTCCTGTAAAAGGCAAAACGCAGTGTAAGTTCCGGGGGTTAAAGACGAGAGCTTTGTTGTGTGTGGACACAGCACGACCTTTAAGGCGCTTGCCGTTGGGGCCTACTCTGACAATGGCACTATCAGATGAAACACTAGGGTCCTCCAACCACAACTCTCCACCTTTAAAATCCCCAACACTGATTGCGAAGCTCATGCTGTCCTTAGCATTCCCATGGTCCTTGTGCACAGAGGCACCAGTGCTGCTGCTGAGCAACACGGAATTCCAGGTGAAGTCTTGCGGAGCATGTGCTCGCACTACGCCGTTTAGGAACCTGGCAATCTGAGGCCACCGGCGGGTCGCCTTGGTCACCCCTTGCATGCCCCCGTAAGTCCATTGCCCAAAGATGTGGTAGTAGCTGCGATTGTCTAGCTTAATCATCTTTCGCTTGGTTTTGTTGGGATACATGAATTGGGCAACACGCAACAAAGCCTTAGTACTAAAGTCGCGTTCCTTGTTGAGCTCTTCTGCGATCGCACAAGGGTCGTTCAGCGGCTGCACCACAGGGTGAGCGTGAACGACTGGCTTGTTGATGAGATGAGCATCGGACTCGTGTGCCTTAGACTGGCGCCCCCCCTGAAGTGGGGCATCAACGTGCGCGATGAGCCTGAGTGCATGTTCCCATTTACCTCGGTCAGCGAAAGGTTTAGTAAAGATATCAGCTACTTGCTCTTTGGTGTCAACATTAATCATGTCGAAAAAGTTACGCTCGAATTGTTGTTTGATCCAGGCGAACGAAATGCGCTGAGTCCGGTCGGTGTGTCGTAGTTTTTCGCTGTCACCTTTGAGGAGGATAGTTATGGTAGCTTGGTTGTCCTCAAGGAGTTGAACGGCAAACTGGGGACTAAGATGAACCCTGAGGCCGTTTAAATCAGAAACGCTTCGTCCATCCGCCCTGCACTCACCATACCGGATCTCATCAAGTTCAGGATCAATTCGTGCGATGATGTCGTCTTCCCTTTGATTAGGCTTGGTTTTCGGCCTAGCTTGGTAGCTGGCGGTCCTACTCGCAACCTCACGCCACAGGAAAATCCAAAGACTGAGGCTGGGCAGACCTTGGGCACGAATACCTTGGTTGGCAGCCACAACCTCACTCTCCGTGCTTGAAGTGGTGATGCTGGTCTGTTTCTTGGAAAAAGCATTTAGGGGAAAGTAAGTGTTGGGGCCTACCAAGTAAAGGGCACAGCCTGAAGTGGATTTACTGTCGTGGCTACCAGCGTGGTCAGCATCGCAGAACATCCACAACTTACAATCCTGAATGCGATCCCCAATGAATCCCCTCATCCGAACTTCAAGAGAAGAGTTTATGTAACTGATCAACCTGTGCAAAGCAACGTCACAGTCGCGAGACCACTTGGTGACTCTGGATGCAAGTGCCTGAGTGGCGCGTAACAAGTCCCACCTGGCCATTCTCGCAGCGAACAAAACCTTCATGAGTACACGGCTAGCAATGGGTTGCAGCTTACCACTAGGTTCGTTGCTCTCCAAAACCTTTGCTACTCGATTCTCATGGAAAGGGGTCGCTACGTGTTTCAGGGATTTCTTGTCAACCTTGGCCAACTCACAGTACCTATCAACACAGGACACCAAGAAATCTCGCATGTCGTAGTACACAACGTTCACGGGCACAGTCATGGAAGGGGTTTTTCCCTGGCTGATAGATTCAGTGCACTTGAACTTACTCTGGCGTGCTTCTCGTTTAGCTTCGGCTTTGGACCGCTTGGGCTTATAGCGCTTAGCTGCGAGAGCGTGAGAAAAGTCCTCGTCACTGACCTCAGCGATAGGGAAATATGTTTTCCCAGTCCACCAACCTGATTGGTCCGCGGGGCCCCCCTGATTCAAGTCATCATGGATAGGGTCCCTACCATCATCAAACACCGTGATTCGTTGACAGCTTATGTGGGGAAACTTCGACACGTCGTCCTGCGTAGGTACATAAAGTTTCCTACGAGGATAGATGTGATGCCTAACGACTGCAGCTAACTCAGCGTCGACCTCCCAAAAGTGCTCTTTGCGGTTCGGCCGGACTTGGTAGTCGGCAGCTGGGCTAGCGTGCTTCTTGTCAAAGACGTAAGCGAATGGGTGGTCCTCCCGTGAAAGCTGGACCTGATTTTGCTCAACGTGATGACACCCGAAGTACCGTCCCAAGACCTCGGCTGGTTCCATGTCAATCACCTTAGCGATCAACTCCCAACCCTTGTTGATTTTGTCTTGGGGGCCGGCCATCTTGAAGTCATCAACGTACACAACAAGCAATAAATCTAGTTCAGCATGGTAGAATACAGAGTGCCAAATGTCGGGTAGAACTGCAGTAAAACCAACACTCTCTAACTGTTCGGTACAGTACCTTTCCCAGATACCGCCTGAGTCAGGGTGGCCGTACAAAGCGAGCCTGAGTGGACAAACAGGATCTTCATACCCAGACCATTCTTTTGGCCATCTGTTTCGGGGAAGACGGACCCACGTTTCGATGCCTTTAAAAAGGGCTTGTGTGTATGCAGCAATGCCATCAGCCTGCTGTTTCACGTATCCGGGCTGGCTACCAAACACATCGATGATTTTCCCGGCCTCCATACTAGCGGGGCTTGATCCTAGTTCGGCGAAAATGGCGTGATCGTGGTTTTCGTCCTGGACGTTGTTGCCCTGGAAAACACTACGACCCTTCCATTTCTTCTGGGGGTGCCCGTCCGGGAGTTCATCCCCTTTGACCGAACAAATCTCAAAGATTTTCCCGAAATGGGCCTTGACATTCTTGTGTTTGGCTTCAGCTGCAACATCCCGGTACTCTCGAACCTTCTTTTCGAGCCAGCAAGACTTATCGGCAAGCTTCTTCCACTCTCGGTCCATGGCTTCTTTAGCAGCGGGAGTACTTTCGATCTCTTTAGGCCCGACAACCCTGGCAACCACAGCAAACATCTCACTCGCGACCTGACCAAGCTTGGCCCAGTACAAAGACGCCATGCGATCTCTATGGGGCTCAGGATCAGGTTCGGTGACGACAGGCATGGCCGGGGAATCTCTAAGGGCCTTGCGAGCATCCTCCTCGGCTTCACGAGCCTTCTTGCGTTCGAATCTTTCAATGTCAGCCTCCCGTTGTGCCTTTGAATACATGTGCCAAAATTCCGAAGGGGTATCAGGTGGCCTTTTGGAACCTTTCTTATCCCTAACCAATCTCACCCCGTCCCAGTTGTACCCTTTTGGGACTTTCCTCCCATCGGGCATGGTCTTAGGGTCATGTCTCGGTAAGGTGGAGGAGGCCTTGGGCTCGGTCGTTGCTTCTTTAGAAGATCCAGGAGCATCCCCCTCCAGCCAGTCCTCCACAGCTCCGACATCTTCAGGAACATAGTCCTCGTTTTCCTTAGCCACTTGGTCCAAGTACTCGGACAAACGATCCTTCAAATCAGAGCCGTCCAAATCAGGCACACCGGGCGGAGGCAAAGGCTTGTCCGGCGAATCCCCAGTCGGGGCGCGTGGTCCGGCACCATCTGTGCCTCCCCACGAGCAATCCTGATCTGAGAGGGTTGGGAACGTAAAGTCCCCAGGCAACAACTCCATCCGCTTGGACCTCAGGATGGGGAAGTTTCCAATCTCGAACGCAAAGTCGCAGCCCTTGACAGGAGTGACAAGATACTCCTCCTTCCAAATGAAGCCAGGCTGGATGTGATAACCAAGAAAAATTCCCTCAACACCAGTCGGCGCAAACTTAGAGTCCGCAGGAATGTTCTGTTTGGGGTTGTTCCAGTACAACACACGTGCACCAAAAGGAATCATTAACCCTAAAAAGGGTTCCCCATACCTGGCCTCCCAGGGACCCAGGGAACAATTCCATTGTCAAACCTCTTAGTGGCGTTGAGGGCCATAGCGTGGTGTTGGGCGGCCAACGGCCAAAGCTTGTCGGGGAGACCCGCCTGAACAAGGTTGGAGCGGGTGCCCTCCAAAATCGTCCGAATTTCTCTTTCGATTACCGACTTGTTGGTGTCCACATATTCGCGGGATGTAACATGTCGAACACCCAGGCTTTTGATAGCTGCATGAAGTTCAGGTGCGTTGTCGGAGTAGAAAACCCCAACTGTGTCTTCTTGACCTAGGAAATGAAGAAGGTCTTCATAACACTGATCGCTTGACTTAGTCGGAGAGGGGTAGACGTAACGAAATTTGGTGAACACGTCCTTAACAACAAGTGCGACCCTTTCGTCCTGGAACCCATGATCACGAAGGTCACGAGTGATGATATGGTCAACAGTGATGTGGTCCCCAAAGGCCTTTGACACAATGGTACTTGAGCCCCCCTTTTTGCGGGCTTGGGGAGCCAACATCTTTGCGCGCTGACATACCTCGCAGAACGGATTCTTGGGCCTGTGCGAGAACAAGTGCTCAACAGATTTGGCTTCAGCTTTCAGATCGGCCTCTGCAAGACTGCGGGCGTTTCCTTCGTTGTCACTGTCAGGTTCAACATCGGGGTCTTCGAAGATAGTGAGGCTCAGGATTGGATTACCCTCCAGTCGGGCAACTTTGTTGTCAAGCTCCCTGACGTTCACTTTATCCTCAACCTTGACCCAAGAACCTTCCCTGAACAACCAAGTAGATCTGACTTCGCATCTTGGAAACCTTGGTGTGGCAGTACGAAACGTCTTTGGTTTGTGTCCGACAATCAAGTACTTAGCATTTGGGTGCGAAACCCAACCTGGTCTTTTGAGCTTTTCTTTGGGAATGTCTATTGGCGGCACCTCATTGATGGCTGCTGAGATCTCAGGATCGGGGCGCTCGACCACTGGATCTCGGTCCTCTGCTGCTCCTGCGAAAGCCTCGGCCGGCCCTATTGGGCGGCAGATTTCTGAAAACCCTCGGACAGAATTGGCCGTCCGAGAGATTCTGAGGCTTCTTCGTTGGTACTTGGGGCGGCCATTGCTCCTCCCCCAAGGACAGGCACCATACCTCTCATTCTACACCTTAGTCTTTGACCATTGGGCGCAACGAAGTAAGGCGGCTTTTTGGGGTACCAATGGAACTCATAACCGTCCTCCATGCACCTTCTTCCAACAGAGCAAACAGGAGGAGTACTTGCGAGAACGTAGAACTCTAGCTCTTTGCCAAACTCCGGGAAGTCGATCCTGACCGATTTGTCACCCCTGACATTTCCGTTAGCAGTGATGAGGTTTACTTGTCGAGTAGCATTGCCTATCGGCTCTTCGCCAAAGTACATTGCACGATCAGCTTCGCTGATGAGGTCCTCCTCGCTCCCCGTATCAGCAAGGAATTCTAAGGGCGTGGCGATTCCTGGACAGGCGATCTCTGAGCTCTCAACGACGTGCTTGCACATCCCACACATGAGAGAATCAGGCTCATCACATTCTAAACGGCAGTCGGTTCTCTCTCCCCCCTCATGCCGGGCAAGGAGCATAGTGAGTTCCCTTGCGTTCCTAATTGCAACCTGAAGGTCATTGTTGTCAGGTTTGGGGCAATTTTCCGAATCGGCATAGCAAGTGTTGTACCTGCGAACTTTGTAGGAATGCTTGTACCCCTTCCCTTCAAAAGGAATTTCCCTGACTTTGGGCTTTTCACAAAACTTGACCTTCTTGTTTTGTTCTTTGATTTTGAACACAGTCTTGCCAGTCCATGGCGTCTTGTCGTTCGTCCCCCCTTTTCCCCCTTTCCAATCCCAACTCTCCTTTGCTGTGTAGGGAGCAACGGGAAGAGTCTTGATCACCTTGGCCGTACCTTTCAACTTTTCAAGAGCAACAGGGCATGACATTTCAGGCTTGTACATAGTACTTCTGTAGTTCAGGTGGTGTCGGATGGCTTCACCCCGTTTGAAATCCACTTCCCAGTAGTCCTTCTCTCCATCTTGTGGGTCGTCTCCCTCGGGGCGGATTGAGGCCGCAGCCGCAATCGAGATGCAGCATGCGGCTCTCCTGTCCTTTTCCTTAGAGCGACCACGGCTTGGCTTTCTGCGCGTTGGCGCAGGCGACGGAGACCTTGGTTTGTCTGGGTCCTTAGGAGCCGGGGCTGCATTTTCACCACCTGTGGGAGCAGGGCTCGGTTCCCTATGCAAGAAACGGCACTTGTCTCCCCTGGTACATTTGCCTTTCTTCCAAAACGTGCATACCTGTTTCTTCTTCGGGGCGGTGCGAACAGGGGACTGCGAGCGTGGTTTGTGCGAGAACTTGCACTTGTCGCCCCTGGTACACTTACCCTTTTGAAAGTCGTAGCAAACTGGCTTTGGGCTGGGTGAACGGCTAGGTGATCTAGACCTGGACGGGGTCCTAGAGCGAGATCTTGACTTCGAGTTGGATTGGTTACCGGCAGAGCGATCTCTTCCCCGGCCACTCCTTGACGGAGGGCGTTGCGGCCTTCCGCCTTCAAGAACAGGAGCTCCAAACTTGTCCCCATGTGACTTAGCGATTCTATCCCTATTCTTGCGCATCCTTTCACGGGTTAGCAAATCCCGAATGGACTTCAACAAGAACGCGTAGGAATGTGAGGCAGAACCTTCCTTGGCCCTATCATAGATCTCCAAGTCGTATTTCATCCTTGAGGACTTGCGGATTTGGCGGAGAAGGATGTCACGCAGAACCATTTCTTCTGGAACATGACTCATACCGGCAATGACTGACTCCCAATTGTGCAGGAATGTAGTCAAGTCGTCACTATGCAGCGTAACCTTCAAAAGGTCCTCCACTGAATAGAGCGATCCTACTTCTTCATTGGTTTTGAAATACTGATCAAACATAAGCAACACTTGGCGTCCTCGTACCGCACGTCCATGGACCGCCTCAGTTTCTTTGAAGGTGAGCACCTGTCGAGACAACTCTCCCTTGGCGACCTTGGTAAGCGCGGCTAGGATTTTGGTATCCAGCGTGAGGAACTTTCCCGGTTCACGAAGCTTGTCATGATCAGCATCCTTTGCGTAAACCTCCAAAATCCAAGAGAAAGCTTCATCAGGTCTGTCTGAAGCTGCCCTAACCGCTTCCCGAGTTGCTGTTTTCCACGCACGGTACGTTTCGGGGTTAGGGAAATCCGGCAAACGAATGTTTTCAGCTTCTTTGACCTTTGGTTTGTCATCCTCACCGCTTTTATCTCCTTTAAGGAGCTTGGCGGCTTCCAGCAACGCTTGTTGCGTCTGTGCAATTAAATCAACTCCAGTGGCTGCCGGACTAGCCGGCGTGCCCATTGGGGCCGCGAGACCAGACACTCCTCCACCTAAGCCAGTCGGGGGCACAGGGGTTCCCGGGGCTTGTGTTGGAGCTTGTGGCCCCGCTGGTGTGGCAGTAGTTGCCGCACCACCAAAACCGGAAAACATTGCTCTTAGGCTGAGCGGGATCACGCTTGGCGATGTAAACTGAGGAGCTGTCGGCACATTAAGGCCGGCACTTTGCGGTACCGTTGCTGGGGTCACGGCCGGAGGGAACTGAGCTTGGGACGCAGTGTCCTGAGAAGCATTCCTGTCCTGCTCGAGTTTGAGCGCACGCTCAGCTGAGGAGAGTTCGTCCTGAAGAACATCATTTTGACGCCTCATTTCCTCTTCACTCTCGCGGGCAAGTAACCTATACTGCTGCATTGCCTGATCATGTTCCCTACCAAACCACTCTCCCACCTCATTGAGGGTTTGTGTTTTGTTCTCCTCTGCTTCTTCGATTAAAGTTGTTCGAAGTTGCGTGATCTGCGAACTAACACTGGAAAAATGTTCCGTTTGGAAAGCGATGACTTGGTGTTGTTGTCGCAGCTCCGACACGAGATGGTGATTGGCTTCGATGAACTGATATCGTTGTGTGGCAATCTCGGATTCGAGCTGTGCAACGATCTCCTCATGCTGTCGATTTGCTCGTTCTTCAACATTAGCGATTCTTTGATCATGAGCATATTCGGCAGCCTGGCGGAACCTCTGGTGTCTGTTTTCTGCTTCAGTTTCAAGTTCACCGAGAAGCGATCTGGTTTGTTCCGGAGATTCACCGATCATGATGTTTTGCTGGAAATTCTGTCGATACATATGCAACTGTGGTGCGAACGGTACAGCTGCAAAAGGAGTTCGGGCGTTTGGATCAAACACATTAGTGCCTGCTGCGCCCTCTTCCAGTGCACCGTTCGAAGCAACTTGCTCGGAAGCAGTCTGGGGTAGTCCCACAGGAAGCATGTCGTCAGATTCCAGGTCGGTTGCCACTTCGGTGGGAACCAGCTCGGGGCTGTCTCCCATACACCAGTGTTTGCCAGAGTAACCAGAGGCGCCGCAGACTCAGTAGAGCCTACGGCTGATAACCTATAGTTTGGGAAATCCACCAATGCAATCCGTTAAGCCATGAAACACAGGCGCACTTCTACCTTTTTGTCTCAGAGGGCTTGAGTGCGATAGGTGCAACATACATGAAGGCAAAAGTGGCAAGGAGGTCCGAATATAAAATACAATTGTTTCTCAAGACGCCCTGCAAGGGGAAAAGCAGGTGCTCCCGACAAGTTTTGGTGTATACCAATAACCATGGCTGGGGGTGGGACCCTAAACCCTAAACCCTAAACCCGAAAACCCGAAAACCCGAAAACCCGAAAACCCGAAAACCCGAAAACCCGAAAACCCGAAAACCCGAAAACCCGGGGGGGGGGGGGGGGGGGGGGGGGGGGGGGGGGGGCAAGCGGGAGTTTCATAGCACGGGCTTCCGGGCTCCGGAAGATTTTTAGCCTATACTGGGCCATGGACGAAGGTGAAGCGTAATTCTTTGACGATCTCCTGGCCACTGGGACAGTGCAAGACAATCCCTGTGACATTAGCTTTCACCTCTAAACCCTGCACCATAGAGGCTCGGGGGCTTAGGATGACTTATGGCTTGGGACGTTTTTAGCCTAGTCCCCAAGACCAACATCGCAATGGATCTTGGATGGGGAGGGGATAGAGATAAATGGCCGACGATGAAAATTGTAGAGGTGGTGCTATGTGTCTATGTTTCTTGGGGTCTTTATGGGGGGTTTGCGAAAATAAGGGACCCCTACTACAGTCCCTTATATAGTAGGATCCCCTGATCATAAGGACCTCAAGAAGGTACCCTTATCTTCGGAAGCCCCCATATGCAATCAAGAGCTTTAAGAGCCATGCCCTGGCAGCATGCAGGGCGTTTTAGGCTTGGCGCTCAAGGTTTGGGCCATTTTGCAGGGCTTGGGTTGTCTCCCTAAGTCATACAGGGCGAACCTACACAAAGCCTACTAAAGCCTGAGCTCCCTCAACCCTCAACCCGCAAACCTCAAAAAAAACCCTTACCCCTAACAACCCCTCCCCCCACCCCACCCCACCCCACCCCCCCCCCAACAAAAAAAGAACGAAGCAACAAAACGAAAATTCAAAAACGCCTAAGCCTTAAGCTCTAACCCTACACCCGAAGACAAGACCCTAAAGCCCAGAAGGCTCTTTCTGCCTTTTGCTTGGAGGGCCAACCCCTCCCTCAAGACGGAAAAGCTCGATGGGATATCAGAAACAGCACTTTCCCTACTTCTGAGGGCGGCGCGAGGACAAACCAACACAAGGGACGTGCAGACGTCCCTGCTCTAACCCCCTAAAACCCCGTACCCCTAAACCCTAACCTCCCTATCATATACAATATCAATGTTAATGACTTCGTGGGCAAGGACATGTTTCACCACCGGGCAACGTCATATAAACAGCGGGCAAGGGCAAGGTCATATGAAGAGCGGGCAAGGTCACATGATAAACGGGCAAGGTCATACAAAGAGCGGGCACGGTCATATCAAGCGCGGGCAAAGTCATCGGCTTGACGGTGTGACTGAAGGTGTGGTTTGAGCGCCTTAGCTGCGGTGTGATTGTTTTGCTTGTTGGCGCGTCGAACAAGAAAATATTAAGCTTTGCATTTCGTTAATGTTGGGGGATTCTTTGGGCGGATTGGAGAGTTTTCCAAGTTGTCCTACGCTTGATAAGCTGCTTGACTAGTGCATGCTTGGACTTGGAATGCTGCACCCTAAACCCTAAACCCTGAACCCCCTAAAAGTCCAGTGGGTTTTCGTCGCCTTGTTCAAGTTCAGCGCGACGTCCTGGTTTGCGCACAGCCAGTCGCTGGGCTCCTCCAGGAGCTCCTCGCGAGGCCAAAGAAGTCAGAAACAGTCCTTGCACATGTGGATATAACCATATATATATATATATATACACCTTTTCTATACATTTTTATGTACCTGCACCTGTCAATTTTATCATGTTTGAACGCAAAGACTCTGTGGCGCTTCAAGATTGAAGGGGTAAGGCTAGAGTTGAAGAAGTTTGGGGGGAAGTTTGGGGCTTAGGGCTCAGGAGGTTTGGGGCTTAGGGCTTACGTTTGGGGAGGTCGATCCCAAGTCCCTAAGCCATGAAAACCAGAACAAAGGCCTCCAAGCCTTTCAAGCTCAAAGTTGCCTCCGAAAATACCACAAACAATGCTCGACATGCTGGCTTTGAGCCCAAAGACCTTCAACGAAGCATCCTTAAACCTCAGCACCTGAATCCTGATTCACCTTGATTCAGCCCAAAAGCCCTAAACTGGGAGCCTGTAGGCCTCCAAGACTCTGAAACCCTTCGGCGCGGAAACGTTTTCCCAGAGTCTCCTGACTCTTGCTGCTGTCAATTTGCGCCCTGCCAGCTTAAACCGCCCCGACACCACCGGTGTGGGGTGTAAGGTCTAGGGTTTCCCTGTTAAGGCCTGGTCTGGGTGATGCTCGTCCGTTCATTCAAAGACCTCGTCCCTGCCTAAAGCTTAAGTTTGAAGCCCGAGATCTGTGACGAATTTCAGGGCTTGGTGCCTGAAGCCTAAAAGAGCCCTCAGGGTTGGGGGGCTGGAGGGCTGGGAGGCTGGAGAGGGCTGGGACGTTGGAGAGGGAGGGTTGGAGAGGACTCCAGAGCGCATTTAGAAATGTCCCAGACTTTTGTGGACCATTGAGCCTTTTCTTTATCATACGCCTTGAGGGTAGCTTTGGGTTTATGAGTTTAGGGTTGAGGGCTTCAAGCTCAATATTCGAGGACTCACGAAGCTTCACCGCCCTCACCAGCCTCGAGGATGCCAGATTCTGCCAAGCCAGGGGTGTTGTTGGGGGTTGGGCTTCGGGGCTCTGGATTTCGGGCATTTAGGTATATTTAGGCTCAGGGTTGAAGGTCTGCTCGGGATCACTTGCTGTAGGGCACTGTAGGGTCTCTTGGGGGGCTTCCGATCGGCTTAGGGTAGCCAGCGGATGGTTGTGAACCCCAAAGTCTTTGGTCGGGGTTTATGGTTGGGGGTTTAGGGTCCCCTATGCTCACGTCTTTTGTTTCAGGGTTCAGGGTTCAGGGTTCAGGGTTTAGGGTTTAGGGGTGAAGGTTCAGGGTAAAGGGGGATTCAGGGTTTCGGGCTTGGCGAATAAGCTGCAGAGCTTGTGTGTGTGTGTGTGCTTTTTCTTTGTCTTGGAGGGGGGGTTACCTCAGGCTTCTGTTTTTTAAGGCTGGGGGGGTAGTTCGGGTTTGGCTGAGACTTTGAGATCGGGATCTGTGATCTGAAGCCTTGAAGGTCGGGATGATGATGATGATGATGATGCTGATGGGCAGTAGCGAAGGGTTTCCCCACTTCACCCCAAAGGGGCTCCCAAGAACCCCCAGAAAGTCGTCGGGAAATGTTTGGGTGGTACTCCTTTGCAGTGAGGGTGTGTGGCAACAGAAAAGGCCTGATGCAAAGAGCGACTGCCACAGGCAACGACCAAACTGTTGAGGTCTCGCTCTTCCGGTCCAGTAAACCTACTCTTCAATCTCATCGCACACATCGGAAGACTACGGCCGCTCCAACTCCAGACAAAAAAAGGCACGCCAGTTTACCAACCTTGCACAATCATGCAGGCATGAAAACTGTAAGCTTGCGAGTTTAGGACTCAGGGTTCCCACGATGCCCCCTGAGGCCATAAAGACCTTAACCCTGAATTCCTTAAATCCCTGCACCCAAACACCCCAACTGGGCAAGGGCTTATGCTGCGGGTCAAGGGTTTAGAGCTTCGAGAGTTTCAGTTCACTTTTAGAGGTTCCGGCGATAACATGGAGCCTTGCATTTCGGGGTACCTTGCGAGCTGCGCGCCTAGCCATGTCTTTAGGATGGACGGATCTAGGGATCTGTAAACTTTTAAGGTTTGGTTGCCTGCTGCTTGCAGGGCTAAGGGTCTCTAGGCTTTAGGGTTTAGGTGTTTGTTTGGAGTTTCGGACTAGGGTTTCCGAGTTTAAGGTTTAAGGCTGGGGAGGTGTTAGGGCCATAGATCCCTCAGCCCAACCCTACATCCCAGATTTTATTCGGGTTCTTCCGTCCTTCCACCGCTGCAGCGCATCGCCTGCCCAAGCAACGGCAAAGACCTGCACCACACGAGTGCTTTGGCTATAGGGTTCTTAACGGAGGGGGGGGGTTTCAAAGGGGTCTGTAACCCAAGGTTCCCTAATACTCACTGCCACTCCCTCCGGCTCCCTAAACTTTTTAAGGTTCCCTGGGTAACTAAACCCCCTCCCTTAAGAACCCTATAATTAGGCTTGGGCGAGCGGTCTTGGGTTCGGGTTAAGGAGTCAAGGGTTTGGGGTTTAGGGGCTTAGGGTTTAATTCCCGAAACCCAAACCCAAGTCCTTCAAACCCAAACGCAGTCACTCCCAATAGCCTTCTTCCCCGAAACCTGAAACACCCCAAGACCTGAACCCCAACCTACGATTCAAGGTCGCCACCCCGCACCCCGCTCTTAACATTCAGTACCCCCCTCTTAGCATTGAGTACTTGCATCCTGGAGGCAGTGCAAGATTTATGTCCATTGGGCCAACTATGCTAAACCCACATTTCACAACAATTAAAAAAAAGGGGGGGGGGGGGGCGTCGTGACTTCTGTACCCTGACAACGTTGCAAGATTTCCTCCATCCAAAGCACGACCCAAAGACGCCACCCTACTCCCCAAACCCGAAGCGGCTTCAGGGGCCCCCTTCAAGCCCTAAAGCCGGCTGAAGCCTGGTCGTGGATTGCCCCCGAGGCTGCGCCTGCTTAGAAATGTACGCCGCAGAGCTCTCTTGGGGGGGGGGAGATTTTTAGGGATTGTAGGGTCTTAGAGTCTTGAGGTGGAGGAACTTCGCTTTCTAAGGTTCTAGGTTGGCCATTTGAAGTCATTTTGAAAAAGTGTTCCGCCCCCCGCCCCTCCCCCCCACCCCCCCCCCCCACCCCCCTCACTCAAGCATCAAACATTCCAAGGGCCTTGCGGGTTGCTTGAGGTAAGGGTTGAGGGGTTTCGGGTTCAGAGGCCACTGGCTTGGATCAGAACACGTGCGGACAATAGGCAAGACCACCATCTCCAGACCCTCAGCGCTAAACCCTGAACCCTAAACCCCCCAACCACCCCACACTCAACCCCCCACCCCCCCTATAACTCCCTAGACCCGAAACCCCCAAACCCCCACCCCCTTAGTGGCCTAAACCCACTCTGACCTACTCTTTCGCACTACTGCTGCCCAGCTGCCCCAGCCACCGCGGGGAGTGCCCAGCAAGGGCAGCAGGCCCTTGGCAGCTCTTCAGTTGGTGCAATTAGGATTTAGGGCTTAAGAGCTTGGCGGCCTGTGGCTTGAAGGTGAGCTGGGGTTTCAAAGGCTATGTCAATGTCGGGCTTCAGAGGTTTTAAAGGCTTCAACGGCTTGAGGGTGCGCAAGGTTTTGGGTAAAAAGTTTGAGAGTTTGGGGGCTCCAGGGTTGTCAGCTATCGGGCATTAAGGGCTTCAGAGTTGAAGGGCTTAGGGTTGAAGGTTTTGGGCTTCAGGCTTGTGGGCTCTACCCCTAAAACCCCCTGAAGCCCAAAAACCCGTAGCCCTTCTTTTGCCCCTAAGCTTCCGAGACTGGAATCCCGGCTGGGTCGCTCAAAGGTTCACCAGTTCCGCAACCGATACATGGACCTTAAGCCTTGAGACCCTGAAACCAAACCCTGCGCACGCCAAAGGCGTCTAAAGTCACGAAAATCTGCGACAACATCCCTGTAGAAGCCTACGGAGGCTCCAAATTTTTGGGGAGTTCCTAGAACATCTGGATGTTTCGAGCAGTTTGCGGCTTCGGGCGTGCTGGATCCGAAGCGGGTGAACCTTCCCGACAACAGCCCGACCCAAATCGGGAGAGAGAGGCGGCAGCCAATCTTGGCACACTTCTCTCTCTCCCTTCAACCCATTCTCCACCTGAGCCCTCCTGTAGCCCACAATAATGATAACAACGATAGTACGGTAATGAATCAAGAAGTAGAATAAGAATAACAACAACAATAACACTAATAGTAAGAATGAGAATAGCAGCAGTAGCAGTAGCAGTAGCAGTAGCAGTAGCAGTAGCAGTAGCAGTCAGCAGCAGTAGTAGTAGTAGTAGTAGTAGTAGTAGTAGTAGTAGTAGTAGTAGTAGTAGTAGTAGTAGTAGTAGTAGTAGTAGTAGTAGTAGTAGTAGTAGTAGCAGTAGCAGTAGCAGTAGCAGTAGGAGTAGTAGTAGTAGTAGTAGTAGTAGTAGTAGTAGTAGTAGTAGTAGTAGTAGTAGTAGTAGTAGTAGTAGTAGTAGTAGTAGTAGTAGTAGTAGTAGTAGTAGTAGTAGTAGTAGTAGTAGTAGTAGTAGTAGTAGTAACAGAGACCCCAAGAACGCCCCAGAATTCATACCAACACCCCATATAGATTGAGTTTAGCCCACATACTGACATGATGCCCAAGACATGGGAAGCTCAAGCGGAGCGTGCAATTCGATCACCCGATGCACGAAGCGTCTCGTCAACACTCGCATGAAACTTACTAGCCCTAGACCCGAAAAGCCCAAAACCCTCAACGCTAGGAGTCTAACTCAGCCCTCAACCCTGAAGCCCTAAACCCTCAACCCATCAAGAACTTGAACCCTAAGCCCTGGGCGTGAACTTCAGTCAGGGTCCGGAGCCCCTAAATCGTTGCCTGGCTCATCCCCTTAGGCATCACACATACTTGGAGTTTGGAGCTTAGGGTTTAGGGTTTAGGGTTTAGGGTTTAGGGTTTAGGGTTTAGGGTTTAGGGTTTAAACCCTCGCCCCTGCCCAGTTCGGGTTCAAAGGCCTAAGCTTCAGGATCTTAAGGCTTAGCGAAGACACCTGCAACGCTCGTGTCGGGTGCAGCCCCTGCTTTGTACAGATGGCTCTCAGAGAAGCTCCTGCGCACGGAGAGGCTTACTGGGTTTAGGGTCTAGGTCCGGGGCTTGGGACTTGGGGAGGGTGAGGGTGCAGGGCTTACGGGTTAGAGCTTAGGGTCTAGAGCTACATTATACACCCAGACCCAGATAAGGTAAGTCCTAAGGCCTTGGGTTCAGAGCTTTGGGTCTTGGTCTAGGGCTTTGCAACTTCAGATTCGGAGCTCGATTCTGAGCCAGCGAAAAGCTGAAATCCAAGTATTGTTGGGTTCGGGGTTTAGGTGTGTGTGTGGAGGGTGACATAGTCAGCAGCAGGGACCCAAATCTCATCAAAACCGCGTGGTGCCCTGGATCTCGCATACCATATATATATATATACACACGAATATATATATATATATATATATATATATATATATATATATATATATATATATATATATACGTCTACATATATAAACAGTTGACGTTGAATAAACACGAAAATATATTTAAAACATACCTGTAATGAACTTAGGTACGAATATTATAGAAGAGCATTGCTCGATTGCGCGGCGCGAGGGTGGCAGACGCCGCGCGCGGGCACAAGGCCATAATCCTCTCTTAGCCCCTAAGGGCAAAGAAAGGCCCCCTAAACCCCAAACCCCTACCCTAAACCCGATGAACCCTAAACCCCCTTAAGCCCTGAATCCAAAACCCTAATCCCTAAATCCTAAACCCCCCCCTTAAGCCCTAAACCCAAAACCCAAAAAAACGGCTCCTCGTCCTCGCGGCCCGCGGCCCCCGGCGTCGCCGCCTCCAGGGCCGCACGCCGCGCCACGCCGCGGAGCTCCTGGGCCTCCGGTTTGGCTCTTTAGTGTGTTGCTTCAAGAGGGTTTAGGGTCACAAGGGTTTGGGGTTTAGGGTCCAGGGTTTAGGGCTTTGGGTTTACGGTTCAGGGCTTTTTCGTTTAGGGTTGGTTTGTAGGGTTTGTAGGGTTTGTAGGGTTTGTAGGGTTTGTAGGCTTTGTAGGGTTTGTAGGGCTTGTAGGGTTGAACTATAAGGTTGAGTCATGGGTTATAGGGTTTATGGGGTTCTCTAAGGCTTTATGGGGTTCATGGGGTTTCTAGGGTTTAAAGGGTTCACGGTTTTTGGGTGTTAAAGTGTAGGATTAAAGCCTCGAAACAAGCCCGAAACCCTATGAAACTTTGTGGCTTTTCTTATGGTCTTATGAATACAGCTTAGGGCTTAGAAGTCCTCAACCCCTGCACCTCTAAACACCTCAACCCTAACCCCGCTGAACCCTGAAAACCAAAAATCCAAGACTTTAGAACCCTAAACCCCTAAACCCCCTACAAACCCTAAAACCTTTAAAACAAAAAAGAAGTAAAATCATGAAAACTAAATTTAAAACAAAAAATAAAACGAAATCGTAAACCCCTCCGTTGCAGGGAGACTCGTGCTCCCCAAGAATGCTTGGGGTTTAGGGTTTAGGGTTTAGGGTTTAGGGTTTAGGGTTTAGGGTTTAGGGTTTAGGGTTTAGGGTTTAGGGTTTAGGGTTTAGAGTTTAGGGTTTAGGGTTTAGGGTTTAGGGTTTAGGGTTTAGGGTTTAGGGTTTAGGGTTTAGGGTTTAGGCCCGGGCCTCGGCAGACTCCGAGTCGCAGTGAGGGAAGACCTCTCGCTCAGTTTGGGGGTTGGGGTTTGGGGTTTTAGGGTTTGGGGTTTAGGGTTTAGGGTTTGGGGTTTAGGGTTTGGGGTTTAGGCTTTGGGGTTTGGAGTTTAGAGTTTAGGGTTTGCAGTAGGGTTTCGGGGAGTGCAGGGTTTGGGGGCTTGGGATATCGTAGGGTTTCCAGGTGTGGGGGTGAGGGCTGAGGGCTAACAGGGTTTGGGACATTAAGGGTGCAGGGCTTAGGGCTTGGGGCATTGTGGGGCTTTAGGGCACGGAGGTGCCTAGAGGACTTCGGGTAGTGGAGCTTCCAAGGGTGGAGGTTTGGGGTTTAGGGTTTAGGGTTTAAGGTTTAGGGTTTGGGGTTTAGGGTTTAGGGCTTAGGGGAAAAAAAAACAAGGATATGGGGTTTGGGCCCCAATTGCGTTTTGACTGAAAGTCTTGACCGACCGTGTTGCAGATTTGCTGTGGGGGGCTTTGGGCCTCCTAGGGTTTTATGAGATGTCAAACTAGTTTCTGCAGAAGATGTTGGATAGGTTGGAGCCCCTCCGAATGATAAACCATCAAGATTTGATACCCAGAGTGCAAAACTCGTATTGAATAGAGCTTGAACCGGTTGCGCAATTGTCTGCCCAAGGTGTGCCCATCTCATATGTTGAAAAGAACGGGGTCCCAATAGCGTTTTCAACGAAATGCTTTCAACGAAACGTTTTCAACCAGACGCTTTCAGCGAAGCGTCTTGAGCGGGTGTCTCTTTGGACTCTATTCTTTCACACCCATGGAATCCCATGGCAGGGTCTGAAACGAGACGTGGCCAGAACGAAGGTATTGAATGAAACCCTAAACCCTAAACCCTAAACCCTAAACCCTAAATTGGGAATTAAGAGCTTGGAGGGGCAGGCCACAGAGGGTTTTTTGTGAATTGAGCAGTTGCCCTTCCGGAGGCCCCTAGCCAGCTGTGTAGACAAATGACTTGCGCAGCTCAGAATGATACCACAAACCACTTAAACCAATTTTGTCTTGAGGGTTTAGGAATTAGGTTTTAGGGATGAGCCTTGGTTCTAAACGGGTTTCGGGGTCCCCGAGAGATGATGCCTTCTCAGCGCAACTGAGCTTTGTAGGGTTCGGGAAGGGCTGTCTTGGGTCAACGGTCTGGTGTTGTGGCCCCGTTTCGGGTCCAGGCTCTTGTTTGGCAGGCTGATACAGTTCAAGAGCTTCAGGGTCTTCAGAGCTCAGGGTTCATGATTCTGGCCTGTAATTCAGAACATTCAGTTTGAAGAGCGATCCCAAAGCCGATCGGTTTGGGGCGCAAGGCTTACAGGACCTTTGGGATCGTAGCCCTTAAGCACAAGAGCCTCAACCCTAAAGCCTTAAGCCTTACACCCAAACGACTTGAACCCTAAAACCCAAAACCTGAACCCCCCCCCTCCAATTAAACCCTAAACCCTACCCGCCCTTAGCCCCTCTTCAACGCCCAATGAAACCCCTAAACCTCAACCTTAAAACCCTAAAAAACCCTAAAACCCTGAAAACCCAAAAAACCCTAAAACCCAAAAACCCAAAAACCCAAAAAACAAGAAACCCAAAACCCTAAAACCCAAAAAACCCTGAAAACCCTAAACCCTTAAAGCCCTCAACCCTCAACCCTAAACCCTCAACCCTAAACCCTAAACCCTAAACCCAAACCCTAAACCCTAAACCCTAAAAACCCTCAAAAGGCCGGCCTGCTTCACGGCCCGGGGCCCCAGGAAGAGGCGCGGGCCAGGCAGCGCCAGGGCACCTGACAGTGCTCACAAATTTGGGGGGGTCAAAGGGTGGTTTAGGGTTTAGGGCTTTAGGGTTTAGGGTTTAGGGTTTAGGGTTTAGGATTTAGGGTTTAGGGTTTAGGGTTTGGGGCTTAGGGTTTAGGGTTTAGGGTTTAGGGTTTAGGGTTCAGGATTTAGGGTTTGGGGTTTGGGGTTTGGGGGTGTGAGGGTTTAGGGTTGGGTTTGGTTTAGGATTTAGGGTTAGGGGTTACGGGTTTTGAGGGGTTTGGGGTATTAGGGTTTAGATTCGGTCATTAAGTTTTAGGGTCACAGGGTACTAGGGTTTTAGGGCTTCGGGCTGAGTACGGTTTAGGGATTATTTGGCGTTTAGGGGTGTAGAGTTTTGGAGTTTAGGGTGGTAGGCGCTAAGAGCTTATGGTTTAGTAGGGGTTCGGGCCTTAAACTTTAAGAGTTTGATGTTTAGAGGCTTAGGGGTTTAGAGTTTAGGGCGTACTGTAGTACGTTGATGAAATAACAGGGCCCTATGATAAGTATGGTTCGGTCTCGAGGAGGCGATGTCTGTGGTGGGTTTAGGCTTCAGGGTCTAGGGCTTAGGGTAATCCGCACCCAAAGTGCAATCTTGAAATCCTTTGTAGTCAGTTCATGAACCCTGAATCAAAGGGTTTCGGATTTAGGGTGTTGGGGGGGTCCCGTCCCGAAACTAAACCCTACATCTCTTCACCTAATTCCCTAATTCCCTAAACGCAGGGTTCCAGGGTTTGGGGTCGCAGGAGTTACCTAAACCCTAAACCCTAAAAAGCCTGCAAACCCAAACCCTAAACTCTAGTCCCTACTGCGTTAAATTTTGAATACCCAAACCCAAACCCTAATCCCAAACCCTGAACCCTAAACCCTAAACCCTAAACCCTAAAAAGGGCGCCTTCCAGAACCAGCACAGACCCTTCGCAGCTCGCTTTGGGCCAGGCACCTCCGCGTTTGGCGGGAGAGAGGGGGTTCTAGGGTTTAGGGTTCAGGGGTTCAGGGTTTGGGGTTTAGGGTTTAGGGTTTAGGGTTTAGAAGTTTGAGCGTAGGGTCGAGAGGTTCGACGTGTTCAGCTTTCAGAGACTTAGGGCTTAGAGGGACAGATCGAGGTTTCAGCTTGAGGGGAAAACCCCCAAAACCTGAACCCTATAACCCTATAACCCTATAACCCTATAACCCTACGACCCTTTTACCCTATAACCCTATAACGGCATAACCCTATAACCCTATAACCCTATAACCCTATAACCCTATAACCCTATAACCCTATAACCCTATAACCCTATAACCCTATAACCCTATAACCCGACAAACCCCAAAAAAAACCCTGCAAACCCTATAGCGGCCTGCGATTCGGCGGTCGAGCGACGCCCAGGCCGAACCCGATGGGTCGCAAAGGAGCACCTCAGGGGTTTGGGGTTTAGGGTTTAGGGTTTAGGGTTTAGGGTTTAGGGTTTAGGGTTTAGGGTTTAGGGTTTAGGGTTTAGGGTTGGTTTAGGGTTTAGGGTTTAGGTTTAGGGTTTGGGGTGTAGGGGCTTTTTTTTTGGGGGGGTGGGGGTTTGGGGGTTTAGGGTTTGGCGATTTCGGGGTTTGGGGGTTTAAACGAATCGGGCGCTTTGGGGTTCAAGGTGTAGGGCGTTTAGGGTTTTGGAGTGTAGGGTGCTAGGAATTCCGGGAGAGTTTTGGGGTTTCGGTGGGGGTCAGCTGTTTAACTGCGTGGCCCCTGTCTATTTGGGGGGGTCTCATCATCTCTCAAAACCAGCACCCCCCGTTTCCTTATAGCCTTGGGCAACACACAGAAGGTGCTCAGAGCTTCGGGTTTAGGCTTCCCACAACCTGAACCCTACAACCTGAGAGAAGTCCGCCAAAGGGTCTCGCGCCTCGACCTCCCCCGCCAAGACCTGGCTCTGGGAGTTCCTATTCAGGGGTTCGGGGTTTAGGGTTTAGGGTTTAGGGTTTAGGGTTTAGGGTTGAGGGTTGAGGGTTGAGGGTTGAGGTTTAAGGTTGAAGGTTTGGGGTTTCTGGGGCTGCTTCAAGGCCCTACCTGGGCTTAGGATTTAAGGGCTGTAGGGCTTAGGGTGGAAACCTTAAGAGCCAGGCCTCTGCCGTCCGGACCAGTACCAGCAAGGAGCACCGCCGCGGCACATCTGGCGTTTAGGGTTTAGGGTTTAGGGCTTAGGGCTTAGGGCTTAGGGCTTAGGGCTTAGGGTTTAGGGCTGGGTTTGGCGTTTAGGGGTTTTGACAAGCGTTTAGGGTTCAGGGTTCAGGTCTTCACGGGAATCTAGGGTTCATCGCCGGCCGAATTATGGCAACGAGGGGCGGTCAAGGGAGGGGAGCCCTTTTTCGGACCCCTTTTTTTGCCTCAAACGGGTACCCCCCCTAGGTGAGCAGGGTCCGCAAGCGGATGGTTCGCCAGGACCAGAGGCAGTTGCAGCCCTTCCCAGCAGGGCCCCCCCTTTTTCACCCCCAACCACCTGCCCCCTACCCCCCCCCGCCCCCCACCCCCCCCCCCCCCACCCCCCCCCACCCCCCCCCCCCACCCCCCCCACCTCCCCCCCCCCACCCGCCCGACCCCCCCCACCCACCCACCCCCCCCCTCCCCACCCCGACACCTCCCCCCCTACCCCCCCCCCCTATCCCCCACCCCCGCTTTGTCCCCCCCCTTTCTCCCTCCCCCAAAAGCCACATGAGCGGCTGGGCTCGAGGTGCTAATGGACGCAACAAGAGGGGCTTGATGTTTTTGTAGGTGTCGCTATAGCACACCCAATGGTTCATAACCTAGGGGTGTCGCTTTTCAAGTGTTCCCATCGTTTTACAGGGTTTTAGGCATTCGTGTCCACCCCTTGCTTAATTGTATGGCTGGGGGTTTTGGCGCTTGCTCACATAATATTGTGAAAAACGGAGTTTTCCTGCTCCGACGCGCTGGCTTGAGGGCCGGAGGCTCAACTGGTGTGAGCACGGCCGCAAATCCGCCGAGGCCTCGGGCCGGAGGTGTATAGGTTGTCAGAACAGGCACCCCCCTCCAAACCCAAAGCCACTTTTCGGACCCCTTTTTTTTTTTGCCTCAAATGGGTACCCCCCCCTGGGAAACCGGGGTCCGCAAGCGGACGGTTCGCCAGGACCAGAGGCAGTTGAAGCCCCTCCCAGCAGCCCCCCCCCCCCCCCCCCCCCCCCCCCCCCCCCCCCCCCCCCCCCCCCCCCCCCCCCCCCCCCCCCCCCCCCCCCCCCCCCCCCCCCCCCTTATTTCGCCCTGTGAGCACGGCCGGGGACGAGCCGAAGAGTCTAAGCTTGAACCGAAACCCGAAACCTTAAATCTAATCTTAGCTCCCCCCCCTTTCCCCTCTGCCCTAAACCCAAAAAAACCCTAAACCCCAAAGCATGAACCTTGAGCCCTAAGCCCTCAATCCTAAACTAACCCTCAACGCTAAACCCCAAACCATAAACCATAAACCCGGAACCCTAAACCCTAAACCCAACCCTTATTGCTTGGGTCCAGCGACTTGGGCGCTGCGGATGCGCTGGGCCGGGCCGAGGCGGGTCGCGTAGCGTTAAAATTAGTCCCTAGCCGCCGCCCCCACCCTGCCCGTATAAACCCTGTAAGGGTCTACAATTTAGACAAGCTTCTCTGAGCAGGATTGGACCCTCCCTAAGCCCTCAACCCTAAGCCGCCCTAAGCCCAAGCGCACCCTCCGAGAGCGTCCGCAACGAGGCCAGCGTCTGGCGGCCGTTCAGGCAACCGTGGCCTGGATGTAGGGGTTCAGGGTTTACGCGTTTTGGGGTTTGGGGGGGCACAACGTCCCCACAACTGCTTTCAGGCTTAGGAGGCTTTGCCTTTGTAGGGCGTAAGGGGCAACAGAAGGTCGAGGCTTTAGCTGCTTTAGCTTTCTGAGCTAGAAGGGTCCCCAAGACTTTGGGTTTGGGGTCAAAGTTTTCGGGTTGTGGGGTGTAGGGCTTAGGGCCTGCCAGAGAATCGGGCGCTTTCAACCATGATCGCTTGTTGAGTCACCATCCCACCGGCAGCTGATCATCAACCAGCTCTTCGAGCCGAGCTGAACCGCGCGGTCCACGGTGGGTACACAAAGTTGAAGCAATTGAAGGAGACCCCCAAAAACCCAAAAAACCCTCAGCCGCAGACCCCCACTGAGTTTACGAGGATCTTTGCAAGGAATCGTTTTGCGGGTCTCCCAGGAATTTCATGTGAGGCTATATGACCGCCTGCTCCCTTTTGGGGCTCAGCACGGGTCCTGTGGGCGTCCCCACGTAGAAGGCTGCAGCCACAAGCGACAGAGAGTCCGCCGCGAAGTCGATGACGGCCAAGCCTGGTGCATGTTTTGAACTGCCACAGGCAAAGCCGACCTCGGCACTAACTCGTCTAGCTGTTGGCACTGTTGAGTTGGGTGGCGCCACCAGCTTGCATCCCCAATCTCCCAAGCCAGCAACGATGGCCGTCGGAGACACAAAGGTCCTAGCAGATCCAGGCTGGTGCAAGGTCAGCGAGCCTGATTCAGAGAAGTGCCTGGAGAAGGCTCGCACCCCATCTTCGCCAGCTAGATCAGCTAATGCTGCCGCAGCTGCAGACTGCCCTTCCTTTCCGATGCTGAAGAACCCGCTGGCGTAGCGGCCTGCTCCTGTCGGACCAAGGAACTTGAGCATTCGGATGCTCATCTGAGCTGTGGCCTTCCAGGCACATGTGTGTCTGAAGAGCTGAGCCGAGCGTTCCTGCAGAGACCAGAGCGCCGTCAAGCTGGCTAGCTGCAGCTTGGCAGCTGAAGGAAGCTTGGCATGCGCCTCTGCAGGCGGAGGTATCAAGTCGTACACGATGATGGTACGCATGTTAGTAGGGCAGCCGTTTGGAGTGATGGCAGAGATGTTGACAATGCGCACGACACTGGTGCAAGTGACGATGTCATAGTGCGGGGCAAATGTGATGTTGATTCCTGAGATGAAAGTATCCCAGAAATCAGACTGCTGTTGACGGCCTTGCTGGTGTATCGCTCCGAATGGGTCTTGGATGAGCCCGTTCTCGGCGAACATGGCCAGCCATTTGTCCTTCTGCTGTGCCCCCACCACGACCGGGGAAGCTTTGACGAAAGCCAAGGCTGCATCGGCCGCGACACAGGCAGCAGGATTTGCGGCACTCGCTGCAACTAGCCGAGTGACAGCACCATCGCTCAGCAACATCACCACCAAGATGCCCAGAAATCTCTTTGCTGACGCTGCTGCATTCTGGCAGGCCATGTATCCTTTCTTCTGGATGCGCACGTGTTGTGCACGATCCAGAAACACGCTCGAACACTACTTCTGTGTGCTTGCTTAAGCATGAATAGCTGCAGAAAGGTGACAATGGCATGCCGCTAAGGCTTCTTGGATACTGTGCACGTACCACAATCGAAGCAGATGACGAAAGAGAAAAACGGATCAGGAGAAACGTAGATAGACGTTCGCGTCTGACACTCAGTGTTGAGGGGGGGCTGCGCTGCGTCGCTCGCTTGCCCCCGCCCACCTCCCCCTCCCCCAACAAAGAAAAGCTCAACACTGGGCTAAATGGCGAGGTTCCCCCGGAAGCTATAGGAGAAGAAAAAGTGCCCTTTGTGTCTAGATAGGTCAACTACAGAAAGAATCTTTACCTTTTCATGCGAAGAACGCTTAGGGCTGGGGCACCTCCACACCCCTAAAGGCTCTGAACCTCGGGTAAGGGGCTTCGTGGCTCGCCATGGATAACTTGATTACATCCTGGCCTAGCCCCAAATCCGCACTCCCCGACACCTCAACCCCTAGATACCTAAACCCCAAAGCCCTTGAACTCATCCCCCCCCACCCCCTCTCCGCCCACAAAAAAGCAAAGCTCCACTCGCTCAGGCTCCGCCCCCCGGGCCCCAAAAAGGGGGGCCTTGTAGGCCCGAGGTGAAGGCATCCAAAGGAAGCGCCAGGTGCTTCCTTATGGTTTAGGGTTTGGGGTTTAGGGTTTAGGGTTTAGGGTTTAGGGTTTAGGGTTTAGGGTTTAGGGTTTAGGGTTTAGGGCTGTTGCTTTTGGGTCCTGGGGGTGGTTTCCTTAGGGTTGGTTAAGCTGATGTATGTGGGTAGTTCTCTACATTAGGGTCCCTGTTTGGGATCCCTTTTGAGAAGGTGCCACCTTATAGTGGGAACCCAAAAAAACGCGCATAATGTAGGAAACTGTCCATGTAGGGCTTGAGGGTTTACGGTGTGAAGGTCTAGGATTTGAGGGGTTCGGGGTGTGTGGCTTCCATTGCCCGGGCTGCCAGGGCTCAGGGCCTCAGAGCCTCAGGGATTCCGGCTGTTTTTGCTTTGCTGTCATGCAACCTAGATTGGGAATCACAGCGGGAGGAGACCCCGAACCCAACGCTCGTGCTATCTGGTCTTTTATCGGCGAAGGAACCTCAAGGTACCCAGTCTGCATCGTCTGTATCGCCTTTTCAACGGCCCTCACATCGAGCACAGGGCTTCCGGGGGGGGTTGTGAGGGGAGGCGGGAGGGGGAGGGTGGGGGGGGGGAGGGCTCCGCAGCTAGAGGCCATGCTGATGGCAGACCCTAAGCCCCGAAGAAGTCAGATGGTTTAGGGTTCCGGTTCTTGGGCAGCAGGTGTAGTAATCTAGCCTTGAGGGCGGCCTTGCAGTGGCCTTGACAAGCTCAGCCTGAAACACGAGATCCCTAAACCTTGTGCTGATTAAGGATCCTAGGGCTTCGGAATCATCCAGGGCTTAGGGTTGGTGACTGTAGATGAACAGAGACCTCTGCTCTTATTTTTTTTGGAGCTGGCGCCTTTATAATCCCTGACCTCCGTGCTACAAACCCTAGCAGCCAACAAAGCTCTCAACCCTTCTGTAGACCGTGGGGCTAACTAAGGTTTACGGACATCTCAACTGTACCTAGAACCCCTCACAACAATCAGATTTCCGTATGAGCACTTCCCCAAAGAGGGGAATCCTCATGAACCCCCCCGAAGTACTCTGCTCCTTGTTGCAAGAACCCCAGAAAGGGCACAACGCAAAATCGGAAACCCTACACCCTAAAACCCCTAAATCCAAAAAAAAGCATATCATGACCCCTCAAAACGTAAACCACTGAAAGCCAGGACGCAAGGCCCGCAGCCATGCGAGGCTGTCGATCCAATCGACCTTGCTGATGCCTGCTTAGGGTTTACTTGGCTGCACTTAGGAGGGTAGCTATAAATTACATTTTTTGCTGCCTTATTAAGAAACCCAATAAACCCAAAAAGGCTAAAGATCTAAAGTTATAGTAAAGTACCACAAAGCCTAGGCGGTCTTACCCCGCACCCTAAGAATCCAACGCACCCTAATGCCCGCAGACCTCTTGACCTCCGCCCCTAAAGCCCTACACTTCCAACTCTCCCCCAAAAAAACCTAAACCCCAAAACCAACCTCAAGCCAGGAATTCAAAGTCTGCCCCTCCGCCCCACAAGCAAGCTACACTGAACTTGGAGCCCTAGCAAAAATCATCATGATAGCTGCTTCTTGGGAATTAAAGTGCCCCAAAGATTAAAAATTCTCCCTAAACCCTAAACCCTACACCCTAAACCCTAAACCCTAAACCCTAAACCCTAAACCCTATTTCCAAATATCCCGAAGGCCTGCGCTGAGCTGGCCCCCCACGAGCCGCGCCCCCGGGAGTGCCAGCATCCTCCCCGCCGGGCCCGGCGGCTCGTCATCCTCCTCCTGGATGTGGGGGAGGGTTTAGGGTTTAGGGTTTAGGGTTTAGGGTTTAGGGTTTAGGGTTTAGGGTGTAGGGTGTAGGGTGTAGGGTTTAGGGTTTAGGGTTTAGGGTTTAGGGTTTAGGGTTTGGGGTTTGGGGTTTGGGGTTTGGGGTTTAGGGTTTAGGGTTTAGGGTTTAGGGTTCAAGTCAAATTTAGGGTTCATGCGTTTCAGCTTGAAGGGGGCGGGGTTACTCTCAGGTCTACGAATTCCAAAAATCAGAGTAAGTGTTCCTCCTGTGCGAACGCCCAGTGTTTCGTAGTGGGCCTCTGTTTCACAAGATCATCCGAAACCCTAAACCCTAAACCCTAAGAGTTTAGGACCCTAAACCCTAAGAGTTTCTGGGCGCATACCGACTACACAAGTTAACCCCTAAAGGCCCCCCGAAACCCTTAGGGTAACGGCCCCAAAAAGGGTATTGCTGAGCTTACTAGACTCTAGACTGGAGCTTACGCCCCAAAACCCTAAACGCCTATTAAGCCCCCCAAACTCAAAACAATTTAACCCCTGAAGGCCCCCAAACCCTTAAACCCTAAACGGCCCCAAAAAGGGTATTGCTGAGCTTTGGGGTGGAGCTGCCTCCGGCGCCGGCCGCTGCCGTGACCAGCCGCTCGAGGGGGGCTCCTGAAATTGCAGCCGCTGTGGAGGGTTTAGGGTTTAGGGTTTAGAGTTTAGGGTTTAGGGTTTAGGGTTTAGGGTTTAGGGTTTAGGGTTTAGGGTTTAGGGTTTAGGGTTCTGAACAAATTTCTCATTTATTACCATTGAATAATGTTTTTCATTAGGGTTTAGGGTTTAGGTTGAGGGTTTAGGGTTTAGGGTTCAGGGGTCAGGGTTTAGGGTTTAGGGTTTAGGGTTTCCATAGACTCTAGAGGGCTTAAGTTTAAGGCTGATAGTTCTTTAGGTTTCAGTTTAGGGTTGAGATCTTCGGATTTAGGATTTAGTTCTCAGAGCTTGGGGTTGAGGATTGTTAGGGTGGTCTTGCTTTGAGGGCTCAACAGTTTGTGGTTTAGGGGGAGGCTTTGGAATTCAAGACCATACTATATGTAGAGAGAGAGAGAGATACCCGAAATTAAAGATCTCCGACAAGAGGCCCGTCATCCTTCTACCCTCTCATACCTGCCACAGCTTACAAAAAAGTTTATATATATATATATACATGTGTATATATATATATATATTGATTTATTTATTTAATCAATTTATTAATGTTTTTTATTTATGTATTTACGCACCTAGGATGATACACGAGTAACCAGTAGCTCCTACCCTGGGGCCCCTGAAAATACATTTGCGGGGCCCCTTGCTATCGTAAACCCTCTGAGGAGCTTTCAGAGTCCTAGTCAACCTGGGTTTAGGGTTTAGGGTTTAGGGTTTAGGGTTTAGGGTTTAGGGTTTAGGGTTTAGGGTTTAGGGTTTAGGGTCTAGGGTCTAGGGTCTAGGGTCTAGGGTCTAGGGTTTTGGGGTCGAGCTCTGCATCCACAAGGCTGCCTCTCGCCCGTAGCCTCGTACGCGCCCGAATGTCCCGAGACCGGCCCTGGCCCCCCCCGGAGACTTCTTGGCTGCACTTAGGAGGGTAGCTAGAAGTTAAATTTCTAGCTGCCTTATTCAGAAACCCAATAAACCCAAAAAGGCTAAAGATCTAAAGTTATAGTAAAGTGCCACAAAGACTTAGAGATCGCCGGGTGGGAGTCTGAACTTCAGCTCTTTAGGGATTAAAAAGGCTTGAGGCCCCCTAAACCCCAAAAAAAACCCCCTAAAACCCCCTAAAAACCCCCTAAAACCCCCCTAAAACCCCTAACACCCCCGAAACAACCCCTGAACCCCCCCCCCCCAAACCCCCTCACAACCCGAACCCCGAGCCTGCGCCAGTGACAGCCGCGGTGTGGCGCGCGCGGGGCTGGCAGGGCCGCGCAGGGACCAGTCGACCGGCTTGGAGGGAGGGTCCTTTTTCAGGGGGCTTGAGGCTTTGTGGGGTTCAGGGCTTCAGGCTCTAGGGTTCAAAGTTGACAGGGTGGGGTTTTGGGTTCAAGGTGCTAGAGGGTTTAGGGTTGAGAAGGTCCTTTTTCGGGGGGTTTAGGGTTTATAGTGTAGGACTTCTCGGGCTGAGGCGTTTAGATGTTTAGGGTTTAGGGCTCTATAGGGTTTAGGGTTGAAAGGGTAGGCAAGGCTTCAGGGACTTAAGAATTTTCCTAAACCCCTAACCCTAAACCCTACTAAAGCCCCCCGAAAGCCCCCTAAACCCTAAACCCTAAACCCAAAACCCAAAACCCAAAACCCTAAACCCTTGAGGCCGCTGCTGGCGCCAGCGGCGCCAGCTGCGCCCGCGGCGCCGTAGCGTTGGGGCCCGAGCCGCACAGTGCCCAGTCGTCCGACGGGCGCCTGGGCTCCTCCGCCGCTTGGGATTTTTCAGGGGCTTTGAGGATTCTAGGAGGTTTCTGGTGGCTTTTGGGTCTTGGTTTTGTGTTTGGGCTTCTGTTTGTTTTTTGTGGTGTCTTGCGTTTGTTGTTGCACGACATCTTTGGGCCTAAGGACCGTTGCAGGGGTTGAGGATTTAGGGCGTGGCGGGGGGGGGGGGGGGTGGTGGAAGAGGTTGAAGGGCTTAAAAAACGACATGCAGAATTTCAGGTCTTTGGGTTGCTGGCTTCTACAAGTTTGTCTCTTGCGCTCTTGGACCAGAGCTTCCTTCGCCGAGGCGTTTAGGGTTAAAAGGGGGTTTAAGGTGCGGCTCAGGGTTTAGCCTGCAATCGATGAAGATCAAAACCCTCTTCACCTTTTGGGTAGAGGCAGAGGCGGATGCAACGCCAAAGCCGCCCCCAAGAAAAACGAAAACACTTGAGCACACGACGCTCGTGGGCCTTATCTGCGACTCCGTGCGCCCTGACCTTGAAATCCTAAACCGCAAATCGCCGGACCCCATTCCCACACTTCCCACCACTGAGTCCTGCGAGGCCGGAATGGCCGGACTTGCTTCCGACAAGGACCACTGCACCGACGGCGAAGCCGAATCCTGCGGCTTATGAAGGGCGGTTTCTGGCGTTTACCCTAAAACTAAACCCTAAAACAAGGGGCTGCCCTAAACCTCAGAAGTTCTCCTGGGGGCTTCGGGCTTGAGAATCTAAAAGGTTTAGAGATTCGGGTCTAGATTTTTTGCGCAGGCAAAAGCGGTCCCTGTGCGCTTAGGAGCCTTACTATGTTGATGAGCCTGTAAACTTCGCGATCTCGAACCCTAGAAGAGTAGCACCCGATGGAATCAAGGTTAGGATGTAGGCTTGGAGTTTTTGGAGTTTTTAACTCCAAAGAGCGTAAAAGCCATGAAAAGTCACACTTAAGTGATGGGCTTACTCGAGGGTTTTGGGTTTATGGCTTTAGGGGTTAGGGTTGTTTAAGGACTTGGGTTTAGGCCAGTGTTCGGGGCGGGAGAGACCATTGGGGGGGGTGGGGGGGGGGGGGGGGAGGGTCACAATAGGGAGAAAAAAAAACCTGAACTACATGTGTTTTGGGCGGTCCGCAGGGGCGAGAGCGTGTTGTGTGTGTGTGTGTGTGTGTGTGTGTGTGTGTGGTGTGTGTGTGTGTGTGTGTGTGTGTGTCTGTGTGTGTTTGTGTGTGCATGCGTGCATGCGTGCGTGCGTGCGCGTGAATGTGTGTGAATGTGTGTGTGTGTGTGTGTGTGTGTGTGTGTGTGTGTGTGTGTGTGTGTGTGTGTGTGTGTGTGTGTGTGTGTGTGTGTGGTGTGTTGTTTGTTGTGTGTGGTGTGTGTGTGCTGTGTGTGCTGTGTGTGCTGTGTGTGCTGTGTGTGCTGTGTGTGCTGTGTGTGCTGTGTGTGCTGTGT